>LTAE01007711.1:30657-41447 GCA_001647135.1 Pontederia paniculata | reverse complement strand
TAATAATAATAATAATAATAATAATAATAATAATAATAATAATAATAATAATAATAATAATAATAATAATAATAATAATAATAATAATAATAATAATAATAATAATAATAATAATGACATTTTCTAAATCTACTTTGACTCTTTAATGCTAATTATTATATCTTTGATTATTTACTTATTTTCTTAATTTGTTTATTTACTCATTATTTTGTTTTAGAAATTTAAATTTCTCAATTTAGTTTCGATAATAAAAAATAGTTATTATTTTTTTACTTTCTTATTTGTTTCATATTTCTGAGATAGTAATAAATTAGGACTCTTTTAATTAATTATTATTTTATTATTTTTTTATAATAATTTTTTTATTTACTTGATTTATAATTATTATAATCTATACTATAGATATTTTAAACATAAAGATAAAAAAATTAGTTTTTTAGAAATATAATTATAGTTTAAGTCAAACTCTTCATTGAAATAATTAAATTAATATTTAAATTACTATAATTCTTAATTTTTAATGAGAGGACGGTACTTATTAGTTATCTCTTTTCTAATATTATATAAAAATTGAAACATGTAAAATAACGTGAAAGAAAAAAGAAGAAGAAAAGTATGGTTGTTGAGACTTCTTATTTAATTATTACAGAAAATCAATTTAAATTATCAAATCATATTAAAATGGAATAAATATCCTATGTTGTATAACAATAAATTGTTGGATCATAAAACATAACAATGTAGAACTTGTGGCGTATCACGTCACAAACATGTCGCAAATTATAATTTGAATTAGAGTTGAAGTCCTGTCACAACTAATTGCATAATAGTATTTTATTATGAAATAGATAGGAAGGGTGCACTTATTATTTTTATTGTGCATTGGCCAAATTTTATTATGATTGGTTTATATATATAAATACATATAATACATATAGTGCGCGTGTATTTTTCAAATACAAGTGTGGATAAAAGTGTTATATGTTTGTGTGAAACAAGTTCTTATTTTGACTTTTGACCCGATATGGTTCAATCCGGCCCACTTTAGGTCGGTTTCGACACCTAATTGAATGATTATTAATTAATTAATGTTAATTAATTTACATCATCTATAAAACCGACTCCAAACGTCGTTCTTATCCTTGTGTTGGCTTCATCGTCCTCTTTACCTTTCTCCCCGTTATTTTTTTTCTTTTCTAGGGTTGCTCGCGCTTATCTCGTCTCCTCCCTCTCAATCAACCGACCCCGTCGATCAATTCGATCGGCCGATACCTTATTCCTGTTTTCCGGCGATTCCCGCACCGGCGATGTCGAAGATGATCACGCTCAAAAGCTCCGATGGCGAGGTGTTCGAGGTGGACGAGTTGGTCGCCATGGAGTCGCAGACCATCAAGCACATGATCGAGGACGACTGCGCCGCCAATGGCATCCCCCTACCCAACGTCACCTCCAAGATCCTCTCCAAGGTAATCGAATACAGCAAGAAGCACGTCGACGCCGCTGCCGCTGCCGCATCTAAATCTTCCGATGACGCCTCCAAGACCGCCGAAGAGGAGCTGAAGAGCTGGGACGCGGAGTTCGTGAAGGTCGACCAGGCCACCCTCTTCGATCTCATCTTGGTATGCTCATCTGCCAGTTTTCCCCCTTTTGCAAGATCTGATCGCTGATCTGTTGCCCGCAGATGTAGCATTAGTTTCGTCGGTTCGAGTTAAATGCCACTTCCAAATTCCATTTAGATTTTGGTGGCCAAAAATCTTGAAAAGCGAGTTGGTTTCCTAGCACTTTCTTAAGTTATTCGCATGTCTTTGATTACCGGTAAATAGATATATGCTTGATCATTTTGTAATAGTTGGACTCTTTATGAGCTATTCTCGTCCTAATGACATTTAGTTCTGAAGAGATTAAGATCGTCTAGTCCTATCCATATGCCAGACAGATCTCAGAGCGTAGCATTTTTTAGTCTTATGGCTTGCTTCGTTATGTGCAACATGTATAAAAATGTATGTAGGGCAGGATGCGTATGATGAATTAACAGGTGGATCCTTTTTTAATGAATGTAATTGATCGTGAAGAAGAGTAATATTGGATTTCTTTCTACTTATGTTTGCATATAGTTAATTAGTCTCATGTTGTTGATTGCTGCACCATTTGATTCAAATTGAAGATATACTTCGTCTTGGGCATATATACTCATATTGTATAATGGAAATAGGATACGTTGATTCCAATTTTACATTGAGAAGTATTCATCTCAGTGAGAAACCTTGGAGCGCCTGTATTCTATCCAGGGAATTTCTTAAGTTATTCAAGTAATGATATGTGAAATCTGGTTATTAGCTCTCATTGATTCCTTCTTCATATTTAAAAGATCGATCAATTGCAGAGGTTATTTGGGTATCTCAGCTTTCTGATTTAGTTGTATGTGTCCTAGCCACAAAGTTATTCCATGCCGAAGTACCTTCCACATTAGCAATTGCTATTGTTGCACCAATGTCCATGTTCAAAACTCTAACTTGGTATTATGTTCCCTAGCTTCAGATTTAGCAATTCTTCCATGAAGGTTCCTTTTGTGGTCCTCGTTATTTAAGTCATCAAGGGAGATAGCTATTGGGGTTTGCATTGAAGTGTTTTCCTTGAATGCTGTGCTATTTCTTTTCCTTTTCGAGTATAGGAGAAGATGATGAAGGCTTTTGTTTTTGGACCAAAGGAGAATGAAGGCTCCTTTAGGCGGGGGGTACATTATCTTGTTGTTGTTTTTTTGTTCAGATGAAAATTTTAATCTTTTATTTTCCACTTTGGCATGGTTTTCGTCTTATCATATTTTTCTTCTACTACTGTATGAAGTATTGACTCACATTTTTCTTCCAGGCTGCAAATTATCTGAACATAAAAGGACTGCTGGACTTGACATGCCAAACCGTGGCGGACATGATCAAGGGGAAGACGCCGGAGGAGATCCGCAAGACGTTCAACATCAAGAACGACTTCACTCCCGAGGAAGAGGAAGAGGTGCGAAGGGAGAACCAATGGGCCTTTGAATGATCGATCTCAAAGATCCCCCCTCTCTTCCAAGATGTTTTACATTTTATTGATGGTTTTATGTTTCCTAATCCGTCCTTCTCTGGTTTTCAAGAAAGGGGCTGAAACCTTTGAACCCACCTTATTATTATACTAGTACTATGAGTTGCAAGTTAATTGAGAACTGAATTTAGTTTTCATAACAAGAAAGTGCTTTCTGCCTTGTTTTCACAAATGCTTCATTTCTCGACTACATTGGACTGGCGCTGATGACACTTCTAAATGCTACGAGGGTTTATATGTTAACGCGTTTAATTAACTAGGTCAATATACTGGACTGACCAATAACTTTAAGCAGGTTATTTTGGTCCGAAAGCAGGACCTGTCTTGACCCTGCGATAAATGTATGTAGGATATCTTTTCTGGCTGTTTTTCATAGTTCAATATCGAGTTTTCATTTAAATGGGGTGTGTCATTGATATCAGATTATCGATTCGTTTTGATAAAAGTAAAGGAAAATTAATTTCATACTTTTGGCATATGAAAAATTATCAAAATAACATTTTCCGAGGGAAAAATGTATTTTCATTCATTTTTTTAAAAAGTTGAGTTATTGATCTTTCAGTTATCAGAAATTATTTTTTTTTAAAGATATTTTAGAATAGGTCGGATTAAATTTCTTTCTGGAGTTTTTTTTTTCTCCTTTGGTTTTTGTTTTTGTCATCTAGAGACAAATTACATTATTAAAACTAAATAGTCAATGCACCAAATAATCATTTGTCCATTGGTTCCTTTTATTTTAAAGCATCGGATTCTTCGATCAAAATCCGCTCAAGGTCGTCGGACAGAAACAATGACTTGCTAACAACCCAAAGGAAGGAAGAATATAAGAAAAAGATTCATGAGCAGCACGAAGTAACTGAAACAATTCTACTTTTTACATTGTAAGCGACATAAAAGCATATGCCAAAATTTGGTCTCTTATTAGAAATCTAAGATTGCTAACTACTCATATAAAGCCTTTAGACTGCTGCACATATTCTGTACATGAGAAAGTCTCATAGGTAATATATGAAAGCCAGAAGGGGATGGGTACACAACAAAAATCCAGCTCCATGCAAGTTTAGGATTCTAAGATTCCATATATTGAGGTGTCGGTGGCTTTGTGGTCCGACTCATAGGCCCTGCAAACAGCACACAAGCTTTTTAGCCTTCTTCATGGTGCATATGAGAGAAACCCACAAAAGAGACTAACATGTGGAAGACGCCTGAAGCAACTGAAAGTATAATGAGACAAGAATAAGTCTTTCTTATAATAAGGCTCCGAAACTGGTTATCGTCAAGGAAATTTTAGAATGAATTTGAGCAGTCATAATTCCGTTATCCACCAGCAATGGATGGAAGAAAGAAAAGTTGGGTCAGACTTACTAGTTGGGCATAACATCAAATAACTTTTAGGACTAAACAAAGTAGCAATGAAACTTTTGACATCTAAAATTTGAATTTGAGAAACTGCAACATTCGGAATCCTTTAAACTTCTCGTGATTTCATTGTCCATTTTGGAGCTTTCTTATTGAATAAGCAGGGCGCCTTAGATATGGCCCCAACCTACTACCACTACAGAGGATACAGAACAGGTCAAAATTTGGCAGCTAAAAGACTTGCGCTTTTTTTTCTTTCTTTTCTGTAATAATTCTATAATAATACAAGAGCTTCAGTAACGAAAAAGATTTAAGTGATTTGTTTTCAATCAACTGAAAAGAATATACAGTTTATGCACATTAATGATTAAAAAAGATGACATATCTAGCCAAAGGTACAAAGATATAATTATCTGTTATTTAATTGGATGATCCTCATTTGAATGATTCAAGGAATGCCAGAATTAGGTTGAAAATAGGTAGTTGCTATTTCATCTTAAATTGCAAACACCAAACTGTATCCTGAAACATTGAATGAATACCTTTAATTCCACGAATTTCCAGCTCCCGCCGTTCTTGAATTAGGGCACAACAACAACACATCAGATGTGACAAAAAATCATCACATAAACCACCCTGCAAGACAAGAGAATAGCATCAGCATCTTAGACTATACAGTACTAGTACCCATAACTCATAATGCAGAAAATCACTTCTTTCCATATAAAATTGGCAGCATGAGTTAAAAATAAAGATCACCTAGGAGGAATGAGTTTTGTTATCAATAAACTTTTCACGTGATTAAGGCAGAAACTATAGCCAAAGAAGTTATCGGGATGATTTTCGACATCTCTAAGGCTCACTGAAACATGAAAAAGAAAACAAAAGTTAACAATGAAAGCTTTCATGTGGATTTGGGGGTCGTTTGATCTTGAAAATGGGACCCATATGTTCATCACCTTCGTCTACCCCCTCCGCTTGTGCCAAATGCAACTTCATCACTCTCACTATATGCTTTAGAAAGTACATCTCTCATGTTGGTTGTCTGTGATTCTGGCTCTTTATAAGTCATCATTTTATCATAAAAAGATAGTATCTCTACAATCTTCTATGCCAACATCGGCGGAGTAACAAGAAATTTCACATTAGTATAAGTAATAGTCGTCTAAGTATGCGGATTAAATCTGAGATCTTTTGTTGCTAGTTATATTCGTGGATTGTATTAGTTCATTCACTTCTTCCAAAGGTGAAATTTTTTGTGACCGAGATGGATAATGGGTAAAGTTGGATGACCATTTTTTTAATTTACTTGTTTATACCATTAGCATTTATCATTGTATCTTATTATTGTTCTAAAGTGTAACTTGTCATTAAGTTCGTCTCAGAAAAACATTGTCCTTAAGTTGACTCGAAACTAACACGTACGCTTTACATACCCAATTCCAATCATGGCCCAACTCAGATTTCCTATTGTTCTATAATTCATATGGCGCCAATTTGACAAACTTTATGGGAATTATATTTTGTATGTAGTTCATTATCCGCATTGTTTCTCCCCGAAACATCATCGGGAAACTTATACGCTTTATAGCATTCATCAAGATTTATTTCTTTGTTTCTATCACACCATTTGACGTTATGCCTATTTGCACTTGTCTGAATGCAATCACTTTCAAACTCCCCCAAAAATGTATTACCTTCTCTATTCGTAAATAAAATTAATTTCCCTAATTTCTTCACTTTTTTCTTATATCTCTTAAACGTTTAAAAATCATCAGCTTTTCTTTCCAAGAAATGATGTGGTATTCTTTATTCTTGTGTGTAGCGACACTCATAGTGTACCACAAATATTTGAATTGAAGTTATGAAGTGTTCCTTTTCTTTTGTGTAGAAACACTTAATGGACTATAAATATTCGAATGTACTAACTCTAATCATTCTTTTAACCTTGTTCTTGTCGGAAAAGAATGAAAAAGATAAAGTCCTTGCTCTTGATATGTTTGGTATGGAGTTTACTCTTATTATTTGTTTCATTATAGTTTTTCATGAGTATCCTAATCTTTCATGTCGGAGAACAAAATCACACAAACAACAAATAAAATACTTAGAAGACACATTCATTAATTCATTATGGATTAAAAAACAATCGTGATCAGAACTTTCCTATAGCCAAGGTTGTAAAACCCGGACCGAAAATCTTTTTCATAAAAAAAAACCGGACCGGAAAATGACCCGAAAAGATCTCCGGACAAGGTTGGACCGGATAATAATAAATTAATACAAATGTATTGTATGCGACAAAAGTTAATAATAAGAGAAAAAAATTCAAAATAAACATCCCATAGAAAAACAAAGAAATATATAATTTTCCTTTTTCAATTTTCCCGAAAGTAATTTCATTTTTTTATGATATAAATGTGTGTGTGTATATACATATATTGTTAGCAAAAGTCTAACAATTAATAAATTCATAGTTTTTCCTTTTCCAATTAAAAGGAAAGAAATAATTTGAATTCATTGTCAATCAATAATAATTTTAAGACATTGTCATGACACAAAATTCAAAATAAATAAATAGTTGAACAAATTATGAATTTACATATCTGTTTAGTTGCTCTAGTGGCTAGAGTGAGTCAAATAATTCACTAGACATGCTCAACCAACATAATTATACATTAAAACTTTTACACTTGGGACACGATCAGTTCAACTTAGGTTTGACCGGTCCAACCCGGGTTTTAACCGGGTTTGACCGATCCAAAGCGGCTCAACAAATAATCCGGGTTTCATTTGACTCATGGACCGGTTTGAAGCCCGGATACCAGTCGGACCGGTTTGATCGACCGGTCTAGTCCAAGTTTTACAATCCTGCCTATAGCTAAGACAATTTTCTTCTTTTCAATGGATACATGATTATTATAATAACAAACTTCAAAATCTTTTTTTAAAAGAATAAGCAAAGAAATGAGGTTCCCGTGGATTCTGATACATAGTGGAGCACCAGATATTGTCCCCCAAATCCAATTTGTATTTCTCAACACCTTCAACATTGAGATAGGTGTTGCTCCCATGAATATCCTCTATTCGTCTTTCTTTCGATCAAGTCTTTGCTGACCTTCGAAATGTGGCAGATCGCACTAGAGTCAATCCACCGTCCTTCAATGCCTATCATCGTAGCATGCACTCAACGACTACAACAAATTCGCGTATGTTGGGGCCCATTTTCTGTTGGGTATTTCAACATGGCATTTGACTCTAAACCCAAGAGGAGTCGGATGATTGAGTTCCATCAATGGATGCCACCCATGACGAGAGGATGTCTGACGGTCAACTATGTGACTGCATACTAGCCAGGTTATGGAATGATCACCTACGATGTAGTAAGAATATTTTTATTATAGCTAGTCTTATTTTTATCTTTTGAATCCATCTTGTATTTATTTCTTTAAAATGATTCATTTTTCATTAATTTGAGTTCTTCAATTAATGTAATTCTTGTATCGCATATTATATTATTCTATACCTCAATATTTAATTTTATTTGATGTCAAATAATTATGGTTTTAAAATTTGCACATGTTATTATGTTGTACCTAAGACTATAAACCAAACATTTATGAGTCTTGGGCTAATTACCAACAATAGGTGCTCGGTTACGCAGATCATGTTTACAAGAAGTTTGTCATAGTTGGGGTGGCAGTGAATTCTGTCTTATAATCTAGGTGGCATGGACAACACAAGTAGACACATACAAGAATGTATAACTGTAAAGCTAAAGGACATTACACATGCAAGTGTAGGGTATCCTTTATCTAGTAATCTGACTTTTTATGTGCTCAGACTTCTGTCACCTACGTGCAAATATGCATAATATGTGTTGGACACGTGCGCCCGTAATGGCCGAGGCATGCACCATGCATGTGTGCATGTGTGCAACTGCACACGACGTGCATATGAACTGCACGTAATGCAGTTATATAAACTACAATTTAGGCATGTGTGCAACTGCACACGACATGCATATGGACTGCACGTAGTGCAGTTATATAAACTGCATTTTAGGCAGTTAGTTGTCCATTATTATATATATGAAGTTTCTCCTTTGAGCCACATAAGTAAGTTGTATTGGTGGACGCCGCAAGGCTATTGAGATTCTAACATCGTTCGAGTATCTGGATTGTGGTATTGTGACAACTTTCCACTTGGTGATTGCAGTCCTGACAATGAGTCCGAAACAACGTAAAAAAGTCTTCGTCGATTCTATTCTTCCGCTGTGAGGTATGCCTAAATACCGATTTTGATTATACCAAAACCTTCAATTGGTATCAGAGCCTAAAGGCTTTTTCTCGTTATAGTTTTATGGACTGTGCAATTTTTTATGTAGAATTTTTCGTTGTCATTTATGATCGGCTTGTGCAAAGACAAAGCAATACATTTATGATATGCCATGCTATACATGTCTAAATGAACTCATGCCTACGCCATATGCACATTTACTTATGGTTGGATGCTCGGACATAATTAATCATATGCCCATTTACTTATGGTGCACGTTGCAATGTGTGCATTCATGTGATTATGCTAGTGAGCATATTGTTTTATTAATTTTTTTTAACAAGGTGCATGCTATTGTTGTGAATGTACGTGCGATTTTTGGGTTCAGATTCCTAATGTGTCAACACCCATAAGAGACATGTGTCAGCATGTGTGGGCCTCTTCATTTTCCTAAGTATATATGAGATTGTATGCTTCCTCAAGTCACAAGTGCAGTTGCACTTTTCTTAAAAAAAGGCACATCATTTTTTTTATTGGCATGACACCACAAATTTTTGCAAGTACGGGAGCAACGTACATATTCATGCACAATGTACATGTGCTTTCGATGTACATGGCTGTGCTATAATGTTGTCTTGCACATAAAATATATGGTTGTGCTATATATATATATATATATATATATATATTGCTTGAATATGGACATCATGAGTCACATTGATAGTGTGTGCATGAAGAAAATTTTCATGCACATAGCATGACAAAGAGCAATATGATGCACATTTGTGTTCTCTGAGGCACGTCAAGTAGCGCCTACCATCACGATGGTGCAACTTGAAACGCCAGGCACTGGTACATCACAACCATAGACATTTTACATGAGACGGTGAATAAAGAAAATGAGATTGTTATTTCACTATGAATGTGTGCTGCAATGCCATGGGAAAACTGCATATTAATTTTTCATTGTTGTGTTCATCGCTCGCATGTGTGCATGGAATGTTTTGTGCAGTCGTGCGACGGTTGTAATAACCGCATCAGAGTTCTGCGGTAATTTTATAAAATGTCTACGAAGTGGGGGAATGCTCGCCGCTCTAGTCCATTGTTGTTGACACTATTTTTTCACCACATCTTCACACCTTGCAAGGCTTGTGAAAAACCTTCAATTAGTATCAGAGCCTAAAGGCTTTTTCTCGTTATAGTTTTATGGACTGTGCAAATTGATTATACCAAAACATTCAATTGGTATCAGAGGCCTAAAGGCTTTTTCTCGTTATAATTTTATGGACTGTGCAAATTTTTATTTTAAAATTTTCATTGTCATTTATGATCGGCTTGTGCAAAGACAAAGCGATACATTTATGATACGCCATGCTATACACGTCCAAATGAACTCATGCCTCCGCCATATGCACATTTACTTATCGTTGGATGCTCGGACATAATTAATCATATGCCCATTTACTTATGGTGTGTTGATAATGTCTTGAATCTTAACCCAGTGCATCACAACCGCTCGAATAATTGGGGCGGCGAAGTCGCCCATCCCATACGGGGGGCTCACTGCCCGGTCAGCGAGCCTGAGGGTGCGGGGACTCGGGGGCGGAGCCCCCGAAACCTAGACAACTCTAGGGTTTCTGTTTCCTATTTTGTATTGAGAGTCCTTATATAAACTCCTTAGAGTTTGAGTTATTCAGTATCTTGTAATCATCTATTATTTTCCCATCAAAGAAACTCTCAGCCGTCGCCCGAGGACGTAGCCCAGTTAAGGGTGAACCTCGTAAATCTCGTGTCTTTTTCTATGTGCGCTCTTGTCTCTCTCTCTCTCGTCACATATCCACAACAAACTGGTACCATAGCGCGAGGTTCATCAGCGATCCTCCATTAGACGAAGAGATGACGTCGCACGATGTGAAGATCGAGAAGTTCACCGGGAGGTACAGTTTCAGCCTATGGCAGATCAAGATGCGAGCACTTCTAAAACAACAAGGGATATGGGCGCCGATCGCGTAGATCGCGAAGGACAAATCAAAGACGGAAGGAGATTCGAAGGGCAAATCAACAGAAACAAGTAC
>LTAE01007711.1:9634-29680 GCA_001647135.1 Pontederia paniculata | reverse complement strand
CACATTGATGTAAGATATCACTTCATCCGTACTGAGAAGAGGATCAAGGTGAAGAAGGTTGGCACAGCAGATAATCCAGCTGATATGTTCACCAAGTCAGTTCCTCACAATAAGTTTCAACATTGTTTGGACTTGCTGAACATAAACAATTATCAGTAGCCCCAAGGTGGGGCTGGTGGCGGCAGAGCATTGTCAGATATTATATTTTGAAGATGATTCAAGTCAAGGTGGAGATTTGTTGATAATGCCTTGAATCTTAACCCAATGATCAACCCTACATGCCCCCAGTGCATCACAACCGCTTGAATAATTGGGGTGGCAAAGTCGCCCGTCCATGCGGGGGTCTTGGCTGCCGCCCGAGGACGTAGCCCAGTTAAGGGCGAACCTCGTAAATCTCGTGTCTTCTTCTGTGTGCGCTCGTCTCTCTCTCTCTCGTCTCATATCCGCAACATGGTGCACGTTGAATTGTTATTTCACTATGAATTGTGCTGCAATGCCATGGGGAAACTGCATATTAAATTTTCACTGTTGTGTTCATCCCTCGCATGTGTGCATGGAATGTTTTGTGCAGTCGTGCGATGGTTGTAATAACCGCATTAGAGTTCTGCGGTAATTTTATAAAATGTCTACGAAGTTGGGGGAATGCTCGCCGCTCTAGGCCATTGCTGTTGACACTGTTTTTTCACCAAGTCTTCACACCTTGCAAGGCTGTTGTGGCGCCATGCAAAAGTGAGACATAATAAGTTACGTGTACGTGTATTATGGTTCTTGTTTAAAGATTGCCTAGTGTTTGTCACTTTGCTAGTGTTGATAACAAGTGATGAAGATGGTGTAGTGCCATGTGCATAAATGGCAATTGACTGGCAGCTCCATGCGGCAGATACATGTGGTATACTTGTGACATTTGTTGTCACTATGTGCCAAGTTCGAAGTGCAAGCACAATTTTGATGAGAATGATATAATTCTGAATTCAAAAAATACTAAGATAATTTTGAAAATTGCATGATTCAAATTTGCCATATATTTATGCATGTTATTTGATTATGCATATTATCTCTATTTGTGTATCATACCAAGCATATTATATATGATGCATTATTTGTTTTTAATTCATATTATCATGTCTCATCGTATGTATAAATGTGACACTTAATTATTGACATGTGAAATATGCTTCTAATGTTAATTATGTATGAAATATGGGATGTTAAAAAATATGTCATGTATGAATTAATTTTTGGTATTCATGCTATCATATGTTAGAAATTTTTTAAATACTAGAATTTGTGTGACATATAAATTATGCATATTACTGTTCCACACGACATCAGAGCAGACACCATACATATTTGGCGATCATGCACACCTCTCAAAGTCAAGATCTTCTCATGGCTGATGCGACGAGGTAGGCTTCTCACCAAGGCACACAGAGCGCGATGGGCACCTCAGACGGACCGCACATGTGTACTTTGCGCCTCAGGGGAGGAGGACTTTGCTCATCTATTCTTCACCTGCACCATTGCTAGGGAGGTGTGGCGGCACTTGGACTTCATGGATATTGACACATCAGGAGTTGATAGCTTTTGGGGCTCGTTGAGGGGCCTTGGCACGCGGGGCGACCCACAGCGGCGGCAAGTATGGGTAGGAGTCATGACCACTACATGGGTAATTTGGCTTCAGCGCAACCGTACGTTGTTCGAGGGGAAAAGATGCTATATAGAAAATATTGTACATCACATAATTTTCTTACTTAGAGAGTGGGGCTTTGGCTGACACGTGGCGTGTCCCTTTTGTTTTTTAGGAGAGTCTTTTTGGCACTGCTCTCCATTTCATACATGTAAATTTCTCGCTTTTTACATCAATACAAATGGATGACTACCAACTCGTGTAGTCACCTTTCCCCTTTTCAAAAAAAATTATGCATATTATGGTTTCATGCATTTTCTATACATCTCCGTATTATGTTATATTTCCTAGAGTGTATTAGTATGACACTTAAGTAAATTTTGCATGTATATTATGATATGCAAATGATTTTATTTTCTATATGAGAAGAAGATATGCATATATGAAAATACATGTTAAGCATAATTATGTGTTTGTGAATTCCTATGAAATTAATTCATATGAATGTATAAAATGCATGTTTGTCACACTTAGTTAAATTTTCATGTGAAATTATGCAATTATGCACATTGTTGAGTTCATTATATTATTTGAGCTTTATGATAAGAATTTAATTTTTTTTAGGAAAAGAAATATGTGCATACAAGTATTATGTTACACATCATGTTTTATTGTAACAATAAAATTTTCACATGACATGACTTGCATATTTTTGCGATATGTACATATTTATGTAATTAAATTAATTAACATGGTATGCATGATATTATAAAATATTTGTCTTGTACTTATGTGACATATTTTGTACAACATATGACAATAATCTTCATATTAGGTATATGATGAATGTGATTATTGATATGTTGATTACCATGATTCTGTTAATTCAAATGATGTGACAAATAATATTAATTTATATGCAAATGAATGTGCTTATTATTTATGTGCCTAATACATTCATATGTTGCAAATTATGCCATGATTATTATTGTATGTATAAATATTTGTGAGTTATGAATGTCGTATGTTTCATGAACTTAGGATAAACTCATTATGCAATTACCTGAGTTAGATATCAATATTGAAACATAAGTAGTCCAAATAAGACTAAGGAACTTGAACATATGCTAGTTATCATAATTTTTTCGTTGAGTGGTGCATGATATGTGCATGTCTAGGCAAGTTTTGTAAAGAGGTTGTTAGTGGAAAATTTAGTACCCTCTTTCTCTATGAACTTACTTGGTGCACTGTTAATGCAGTCTCCAAAATTATGTTGTCACATCATATGTTTTAAGTGATTTTGGATGTTTGTTCTCCAAAATTATTAGTATAGTACCTTGGCGCAACATATTATTTTTAATGAATGGTAAATATTTTTTTGGATAGTGAGATATGAGTGGGAGCATTGCGACCATCTCGATGTCAATGCCTTAAAAATATTATTAAATCATTATTTATGAATATATGTGATAAGATGATATGCAGAACTAACTTATTTCCCTTGTATGTATTTTTGACCTTAGAGCATGACACCAAAATTAAAGATTTTGAATGCTGACCAAGACAAGGAAACTTGTCAAAAAATAATACACGATATATGATGGTCTTGAAGAAGCATAATCACTACCATGATAGTCTTAATGGTCAAATAACAAGATTCTCCAAGAAAAGATGTCTTTTGCCACAATTTTGTTCATATCAAATGTGTCTGACACATACTATGTGGCAACATTTGTGTGATGAAAAAAATGAAGACTAAATTGGAGAATGTTGGTCATGAATTTAGTGATGACCAAGCGGTAATGATTTTGTGCTACTCGCTTCCAACATATATGGAGAATGTGCGTGAGGTTTTGATGTTTAATGACAAGGTCAATACTTTTGATGATGCTTTCATTTTTTTGAAATGTGTTTCACTCGTGAATACAAAATTTGGAAGTACCTCAAGCTTGCACAAAAGGTCAGAATCCACCAAGGTAGATGTTAACATTAAAAAGGGCTCGCGCCACTCACATCGATATGGGAAACGTGGTGGCAAAATTCAGAAATGCAAAGCAAAGTGCTACATTTGTGACAACCGCGGTCATTTCGCTCGTGATTGCACTGAGATGAAAGAAGGTTAATGATGATCGTATGTAATTTTTTACTTTTGACTGAATTCATACTTTCAATTGTTGAAACTCATCCTTTATGGATTGTAGGTTCTAGCACAATTGATCATGTTGTTTCAGAGTGACGAGTTATTTTATAGAACATAGCCAATGAAGCCCAAGAACAAGTTGGAGCTGAAAGGATCGTCACTTGCAAATTTCTTCTTTTTTTGCAATAGATAGATCTTTTTTGTATTTCAATGTCCTTTTCAGATAGATTGTATATAATGTCTACATTTAATTGGGATGGTTGGATTATGTATTAACCTTTAGGAAGTTCCTTATATGACAATTTTCTACAAGAATGATTTTCTAAGTCTTGATAACTTTATGCGTTTTAAAGTTACTTATGTCTACGTGACATAAATGTAAATGTGAAATATTTTGACATGTTAGATTATGACATTTTGAGGCAATATAAAAATATACTAGTTAGAGAAATATAAATATAGTTTCTCGCTAAAATAATCTTTTTGCCTATTATTGAAAATGTCTAACTAACAAGAAAAATGAAAATATTTTTTGAGTAGAAAATTAGAATAATCCATTTGTGTTTTAATGAATGTCTGAATTATGACATAGTTCCCTTTATCACATATGTTGCGTTATAAATCATATGTATGACTTCACTAAGTTCAATATATGGATTATACCAACTTGGATTGCGTTATAAATCATATGTATGATTTCACTAAGTTCAATATATGGATTATACGAACTTGGAATGAATCAATTTTGATCGCAAGATTAACGACTTGTTGAACAGATTCTGATCGCAAATAGTGTGACTTACTCAAAAAGTCTAGTGATGAAAATAGTATAGTTATGACCAAGTGAACATTCCCATATCGTATTGCTCCAACTATTGTTATCATGTTCATCTTTAGAAACCCTCATATTGGAGATTATTATTGAGATCATGATTCTTATTCCATATTGTACATTGTTCCTTAGATTCCTATCTACTTGTGCCTTACAAACTGGGCATAATTACTCATGGAATATTGTTTTTCCTGCATTGATCCTGCAAGTAAGTAGTTTTGCAGTGGATGATGGTGTTGGTGACTATGGATTTGCTGGTGATGATGCATGGTTGCACATGTTAGAGTTTGAGTCATGTCTTTAGTTTTCTCTCAAGTTGTAATAATCTGTAAAACTATGTCGGAGCATGTCATGTTGGACTCAGATATATGTTAGAGTTGTTTGTCTCTTGCACTTTATTTGGATCTCTTCCTTTAATTTAGTAAAGACTTCCGTAAATATTTTTTATTTTATTTGACAAGTCAATATTGTCAAAGTATTAATCAAGGATTGTATCGACGTGGCACTCGCAAGTCCATATTTTGTCATATGGCAGTGTGTGGGTTTGGGGGCGTTACAAAATTAATATTCATCAACATTCCAGGTTCAACATCTAACTTACGGACGAATATTTGGGGGGAGTAGATGTATAATTTATGAAAACTTAAAAACCCATAGAGTATCATTTTGACATGGATAGGAGTCCTAGGACCATATTTACCTCAATGTCCAACATCATTCTTAACTTCCTCCTTATGCAACAAGTATAACAACATCAGGATAACACCAACGAGTACGCCAATAGGTCATTGCAGGCTTCTGCATTAGCTGTGAAAAAAAGCAAAATCACTTCTTATAAATGTATTAACCGATACAACTTGGGCTAAAACACACTTTCAATGTTTTTCATATCAAACTCGTTATCATGAATAAGATAAAAACTTTTCTACAAGACAAAAAGTATGAAATGATGATGAAAAATTGAAGTTAAAGGTGCAATTTTTTCGTACCATGGCATAAGAAAACATTTTATCAATTCAATTACGCCGAGAAAACAAATTCACAAAATCTTCAGTTATAGTTTAGAAAAGCGAATGAGTGAAGGAGGGGAAAATATTGTTTGGAGATCTTTTCCAGACGATGGCCAAAATGATCGTCTGTGAGAGACTTCCCTCACCGGCGCCACAATCAATTGTTGCTGGGAGACTCCCTCCCATTTGCGCCATCAAATGAAGATGCATCCGTGGAATGACATGTGGTGAGACATCGATCTGATCGGCGTTGGCACCAAGCAAGGTCGAGGTAACAGATTCAATGCTACAGATGTAGGAACTGGGGCCATCTTGAACTAGATGGCCTAGATCCAATCAAATGCCTTGAATGTGGATGTGTGGGGCATGTTTGTGCAAGGTGTACCTCCAGCAGACTGAGAAGAGAAGAAATGTGGATGTGTGGGGCATGTTCGTGAAAGGTGTACCTCCAGCAGACTGAGAAGAGAAGAAGAAGAGCAGAGACAAGAAGAGGAAGACAGGAGAAGATGAGGAAACAGCTACTCAAGAAAAGTTAGTGACGCTCTACATCCACTGGAGCTTGATGGTCTGCCAGAATCTCAATATAATGTCAGTGTGTGGTTGGAAAGACGGTTAAAGGGGGGACATGCCTAGCCTTGACATCATCCATATGGTGATTTTGGATAAGATGCAGGAGAAAACACTCATCCATTTGGCATGCATCTCAAAATCATTGATCCTCTTATGGAACTCCTCTACCAAAGGCCTTGAAAGGATGATCAACACTACGACCAGTCTTGCGAATGGTGGATCTATGAGGTGGAAGAGACGGTCAGAAGGAGGGATGTCAATTTCTGGAAGAATATGACCATTTTCATCTCGGGCGGTCCACATCTTTAGAGCCCTTTGTCTCGCTGTATGACATCCCTTTCCCTTCCCTCGACGCCGTCATGAGGGAACTCCAAGTGACTATTTTGATTCCCCTTACCCTCTTAATTGATGGCACATCCACCTGGTGTGAGATCTGCAGCAGGGACAAAGTGGATTTTGCTTGTCACCCTGTCACCATCAGCCGCACGATCTGCACTTGAGGAAAGAGAAAGGAGTAGGAAAGGGAAAGGAATTTTGCTAGTTGTTGAGTTCAGTGATGAGTCATCAGACACCATTGATAATGACATGTGGCTATACACACCAATTGATTCCGGAAGACCATGTGTACTCAAATTGAATGAGTCAAAATGGTCGGGAATGAATCTTTTAAGTACTAAGAGGAAACCATGACGACCCAAGCTGAAGGTGCAAGAACCAAGATGGCAGCGATCGGGTGCAATCCTCTACCAAATGAAAATTGTCATTTGAAATGTTCTAGGATTGGGCAACACATAATAAATGTCGCACTCGGTAGATATCTTATCTCGTTGGGTGCAGATATGGTACTCTTAGAAGAGATAAAACTAACAAATCGTGATCAGCAGATGTGGCAGCAGGTTGGTGGCTCTATTATCAATGGTTTCATAGGTTTGATGCGGTTGGGCATTCTGGAGGAGGGTGTTGTAACACCCAACATTTTATAAAATAGAAAATAAATAAGTTGAAAATTGGGCCACCTTATAAATAAGCCCATTAAGAAAATCTGCCAATTCGTTTGGCAGCCTTCTCCCAAAAACCCTAGCCGCCCTCCCTCTCCTCTTCTCTTCTCTTCTCTTCTCTTCTCTCCTCTTCTTCCAAGCACACAGGAGGCGGTGAAAGAAAGGCATCACGCAAAGAACAAAGAAGGAACAAGATCTAAGAGAAAAGAAAAGGAAGATTCAACAGGGAAAAGGTATGTAACATGGCGGATCCCCTTAGATTGGATTTTTCATGATAGATCGATGCATGCTAGGATTTNGCCTAAGATTGGCGCGAACGGCGGAGAAGAAAAAGGCCGAAAGCTCTCAGAAAGTGACAATCACCGAAATGTGGGAAAACGGGGCAGTTTTCCCTGGCCGGCCCGTTCAAATCGTAATGTTTCCACGGGCCATGGCGGCGACGACGAAAAAAAGTTTTTTTTTCGAAAATAAATTTTTTCAAGAAAACCCTCAAAACATGCACGGGGACACAAGGGGCGAAGAATGGCGGCGTCGGGCGTGTTTTCGACGCTCGAACGGGCGGGTTTTCGACTCCCGAACGGGCGAGTTTTCGGCCCCCGAATGAAATCTAGAAAGTTTCGGGAAAAAAATTTTCGCGAAAACCATCAAAACTTGCTCGGGGATGTGCGGGCCTAAGATTGGCGTGAACGGCAGAGAAGAAAATAGCCAAAAGGTCTCGAAAAGCGACAATTACCGAAATGTGGGAAAACGTGGCAGTTTCCCTTGGGGCAGTTTCCCGAATGGACGAGTTTTCAGCCCCCGAACGAAATCAAGAGTTTCGGGAAAAAAAATTTTGTGAAAACCTTCAAAACTTGCTCGGAGACGACGGGACCCCAGAGCTTGAGTATGTGAGCTGCGGAAGTCTTGGGACACGATGGGTCCGCGGAGCGGCGTCGTGCTTGATGTCTTGCGCGGAGCGTCAAGACGGACGTTTGGCAGCGATTTTGCGGCGATGCACAGGCAGGCTACGCAGAGCGTTCTGAGCGGCGTTGCTTGAGCAGGCACCGCGTAGCGCTATGCGTCGACGCTAGAGCAGGCAGCACAGAGTGTTGTGCGTCGACGATTGAGCAGGCATCACTTATGCATCGACATTTGAGCAGGCAGCGGGGAGCGTTGTGCGTCTATGATTGATCAGGCAGCACGGGGCACTGTGCGTCGACGATTGAGCAGGCAGCACGGGCGCTGTGCGTCAACGTTTGAGCAAGCAGCACAGAGAGATATGCGTCGACGATTGAGAAGGCAGCGCTAGGCGCTATGCATCGACGCTTGGGACTTGAGCGTCGACGTCTAAGCAAGCACTTATCTTATGCAGCAGCGTTCTGAAGGGCCGCGCGGCGCACTGGGCCGCGGGCGCACCAAAGGGGCGATTTGGTCACAATGCGGAGCGCCGGTCTGCTATTGTGTCATGCACACCATAAACATCAACGTTTGCATGAGCAACGGCAAAAATATTGACGATTGCTTGAGAGATGAGAAGTTTTCAATAAACAATGCAAAATGGCTACAACCGGGATGGGGATAGCATGCTTCTCCCCAATATACACCAGACCTAGAGGGTAGAGTGGCGAAGAGTAGCGTGGAGGACCAGCTAGGAAGGTGCAATTTTACTATTCACCCTAATTACAATAATGCCACTATTCTGGCAGACCCACAAAACACTGACGTTTCCTTGGGACACAGGGCTAAATACATGAGAAATCCTAAGAAAACATTAAAAATAACTTGGGAGCATTCATTTGATGTCCCTTGACAAAAGTGGGTGTGGCCCATGAGAACTGTGACGTGCGGCCGGGCATGCGGCGCTGTGCGTTGATGCATGGCCTGGGCGCGGTGCGACGCTGCAGGGCTACAAAGCATCGATGTTTTAGTGGGCCACAGAGAGGAGCTGTGACATTCTTCCCCACCAAAGTTGGCGACGTCCCTGGAGCCGTTGATCTAGGTTGTCCAGGGTCTTCATCTTCAGTCTGAACTCCACGCTTTGACTCTTCATCCGTCAGGATCCTTTCGGCGTCAGCTTCAAGAGACTTGCGGAGCGTCGACTTGTTCGGCTTGGTGCGTTGGGAGTTTGCCTCAACTCCATGGCATCTTCTGAGCAGTCCCCAATGGAAGACGGGGTGTTGTTGAAGACTTCGGGGAAGCTCCAACTTGAATGCCGCTTTGCCCACCTTCTTCACGATGCGGAATGGGCCTTGGAAGCGGCAGCATTGTCCGAGGGAGCTGTCGCCTTGGCGAGGCATCTTCACTCGGACAAATTCACCTACTTGGAACTTGTCGCTCGATGCATCGACATCCTTCCGCTCGTTGTCCGGAGCTTTAGGACCCTTTGGCTTCATAGGAGTTGATCGAGGACGCGTCGAGGGTGTGCGTCGATACTTGCCACCATCAGTATCCTTCTTTCCTGCGGGCAAAGCCGCGGTTGAAGGCTTGGAGTCGCCTAGTTTCGGTGGTGAGTTGGGAACGCATCGAGACATTGGAGATTTCTACGGGAGCGACTTGGGCGTCCCGGAGATGCGTTGCATGGATGAGGGCGTCTTGGACGTAGCGCTCTTTCCCCGCCAGAGAGGGACAATGCAGGAGCTCCTTTGTCGTTGATCACCAAGGAATTTATGAGCGTCTCGACTAATGCGGCGATGTTGTCGAGGAAGTTCAGTCCCACCACGAGTTTTACGTGGAAAACCTCTCAAAGTGAGAAGATAAAAATCACGGGAGCGAGCAACAAATCTTCCACTATGAAAAAAGCATGATACAAAGTTTCTTCCCTGGTCTCAGCAGAGGAATACAAAAATAAAAATATCAAAAAATAATCTTAGATCTCGCAAAATGATCTTTCCAAAAATTGGAATAGAAGTCAGAAGGATCTCACCGAAATATCTGAGATTGATGAGAAGGCTGTAGAGAATCTGTGCTTAAAGTCTTGTTGAAAACGGATTAAAACTCGTCTCCAAAAAAACACCAAAAAACTATCTCTTTCCTCTTTATTTTCTCTCTCCTCTTCGACGGACGTGCATAAGCGGCGGCAGACAACCTCTTTTTTTTCTTCTTGGGCACATACACTTCACGCCTCCTCTCTTTTTATATTTTGTGACGTGAGCATGATGGAGTTGGACTCCAAGTCCAAGTCCAACTTTTTCTTTTTTTTTATTTCTTTTCTTGTCAGGCCCGCATAATTAAAAGCCTAACAATTAATTAGTAAGAGAATTATCTTTATCTTTAAAATTAAAGGTTATCTATGATCACTAACAATTAATTAGTGAGTAAATATGTTTCTTTCTCGTGGAATTGAAGCATAATACTTGAAAAGCAACGTCATCTATGATCCTGTCAGCTTTTTATCATGTCATTTAAAAGGTTAATTAATATTTTTCTACAACTTATCATGTCATTGTATTTCCCTTATATACATATAACACCAATAATTTTTTAGATTGATGTTATCAATAGTATATATAAATTATCAATAGGAGTAAATTATGGAGTTAAAACATGCCATCTATTATATAATATGCCGAGGAGAAAATTGCTGAAGCAAAAGTTTGGTGTTTCAGATTATGATTCTAGTTGGCAATATAAAAACCAGTGAGGATATTATTACATCAAATATGTAGAACATGTAGGCTTTCATCAGCAACTAAAAAGCATCCCAACATACTTGGCTTTATTTGGCAATTCAAAGAAATCGAAACATCTTAACATTCATTTCAGCAACTCCTATTGTTTTGGTACATACTGCATTTATTGGTGTAAGATGCTCCTGGATTTGGTGCAGGTCCTCCCGTTACCGGTTGATCTTTCTTCATGGTGGCCGGAGTTATAAATGTCGATGACGACTGCTGGAGGAGCCTTCTTCCCGTCTCGGACGGCAACGCCCACTCTGCCTCCACCATTACTTCATGGAACCATTGTTCAATGGGCGTCGCTGTGGCGGCAAAACTGGCTTCAACATGATGAGCTGCTTCTGCAGAAGAAAACAGCACTACTGCTACTACTGGGACAAGGAGGAGGCCAAAGCCCAACTTAGATCCCCCCATTTGCCACCACCACCACCACCTCTTGAAAGCTATAACTATCAAGTTTCAGATTACTTGAGTTATAACAGTGTTTGCACATTAACTTATATATCTCTCCCTTGCTAGCTATTTATATGTCATATGTTTCAGAAAATAATTAAACCCAGTCGCCCTAAGAAATCAAAGAGAGACGTACACTATAACTCATTACTGTGACCACTCAACAAACTTAAATCTATATATACAAATTTCTAACTTATACGCTTGAGCAACATTTATATTATCTACATATATACATGTTGATTACTACTATTAACCATGTAATGAGAACACCATATTATTAACAACAACTATCTATATAATGAATCATGAACCAACAAATAATTCATAGCGTGTTGATGTAATCACAATACATTAATTCACAGAATTGGTTTTCTTTTCCGGTAAGAATATATTGGTGGGCTCAATGGAATTTAGAATCGTTTTTTTTATATTTTGTTGTAGAGGCGGATGACGTTAAACACTTCTCTCGTTTTTTTTTTTTATTTTGTGATCCCATTTACAAATGCAGTATACAATGTCCATATGAAAAATGGGTTGAGCACTGTTTATTCAATGTAACGACCATTCATCAAATTATAATAATTAAATAATTCAATGATCATTATTAGAATATTTCACATATCTCAATGGACTTTTTTTATTAATATAATATTTTTGAGTAGTTAGATTAGTTCGACGAATATGCATTGATCATGATGTATATTTGTAAATATTAATTAAACGAAATAAAAAATGAGAGTGCTACAAAATACTTCAAATGGTCCTATTTTTTTGTTTACTGGGCTCAATACTTGATTTTTTAATTGAATAATAAGCCACAGGCCCAATCTTCCATATATATGCATACTACTATGGACTATAAGGCCTCCACGTTTATGCAATTGCCACACTTTTTTTTCTTTTCCATGAGCACTCATAATGTTTTTGAACTATATTGATGCGATCTTTAGAAGTTAATTTCATTTAATGTTTTTTATATAACCGACAATGATATTTTCGTCATAACAAAAACAAAAAAGTCAACTTTAAAAAAGATAACAAACTTAGATACAGAAAAAGAAAAAGAATGTGCAAAAAAACATTTAATGAAATTATCATCTTTTTATTCCTTATTCCTTGAGGAATTGAAATTCCTTTTTTTTGGCATTCATGCAGATATGAAGGCACAAGAAGTTGGAGAACTCATCTTAGTACCATAAGGAACAAGGAATTTTATATTTATAATCTTAATACCTTTTTCGTACCTGGATTATTGACAATTTAAATCTCATTTAAAATAAACACTAAGAAAAAGTATTTTCTTCATATGAGCTCAATCAAATTTTAAGCTCTCATTATGATACTATATTAAATTAAATATTATGCTAACATTTCTAAAAACTGAAGTTATTAAAAGAAATAATATACTTATATTTATAATCTAAATATCGCGCCCATGTTTGCTAAACGCTAGGTTGGCCCGCAGACATTTTAACATGTCGAACAGGACTTAGCAATACTTCATATTGCTGAACTCATGCATGCACACAATCAACACTTTATGTATGAATGGCCATATATGGGAAGGGAAACGGTACCTTATCCACTTAATTTACCGTACTAGCTGGGAATTACTATAGTTTTTTAAGAATATAAATATAAAAATATATTAATTTAACTTTTTAAAATTATTAGTAGTATATCTAATTTAATATGATATAAAATAAGAGGTTCTGAGTTTAAATTTTAATGTTGCTCGTATTAAAAATTAATTTCTTTCATCAAGTCCGGCCAACTTTTTTTAAAATTAGATCAATAGGTAAATGCGGAGTTTGATATTAGCCCTTTTAGTTAATTTTGATATAATTTCTAGTATATTAGGTTCGAGCCAAAATCTTATTGACTTACTTCATGCATGTAACTCTTTTGGTTTTTCTGCATTAATTTTATGGGTCTTTCCTTTGTTTTTTCTATACTAAGTTTACTAGTAATTATCCCTTTCTTTTTATTTTCTATGGTGCAGTATTCTCCTGAATCAAATAACAAATTAGTTGATACAAAGAGAGAACAAGCATGCCTCAAGTTCCTCCAATTCATTTTTTTTCTCATGACACATGAGGAAGACATTAAGGTTAATACATGAAAATTAAATATGAAATAAAATTAGTCAAAACAATTCAACATTCATTTATTTTGTTTGATTAGGGTTTTCCACATTCCCTGTTATTTTCATCATTACGGTAGCATTTATGCTGGGTGTATGGTTGCCCTGGGGCAGGATTTGGGGCGGCTGGGTGATTATTCTTAAGAGCATTGTAACTGATAGATGTTGTTCCCTTCTGGGATGACTGGAGGAGCCTTCTTGCCGTCTCGGATGACAATGCCCACTCCTCCGCCATTAATCCTACTTCAAGGTCGAGCAGTTGCCCTTTAATGGAGGACGTGGTGGTGGTGGTGGTGGAACCATTAATGTTCACGAACAGCTGTTTCTGTCCAATAACATCCTGCAGTCTCGTAATCGTTGTCGTAGCTTCAGCACGAGCTGCTGTTGCTATGAAATGAAAGCGTACTATGACTAGTGCTGCTAAAAGGAGGAGGTCGAACCACAAGTTATATCCTCTCATTGCTACCTACCTCTCTCTCATCGGCTACTACATATTGCATACACTCCTCACCCAGCCCTCCCTCGCTATTTATACATCTCTCTCTCTCTCTCTCTCTCTCTCTCTCTCTCTCTCTCTCTCTCTCTCTCTCATATATATATATATATATATATATTTCACTCAATGTGGATGCGAGATGATGCCATGATGGTGAGCCCACATGCCAAATTGCTAGGAAACGGCCCACACATATTTTAAGCTGTCGACCAGTAGCAGCACTTCATATTGCCGAATACACACATTCAACTTATTTAGTGGCAATTATTAGGTGCCGAATTTTTTTCTTTAGGGAGATTCATAAGACCCGGAGGTCCAATATACTTTATTGCTTATAAAGATTAGAACAGCTTAAGATCCATAAAATTTGAGAATCTCTATTACCACTTTAAAAAAAATATATGATTGTTACTGTTATTTTATCCTTATTAATGATTTATTATTATTATTATTATTATTATTGGCTGGAAAGTGTTCTTGCCTCTATTATTAGCTCGGGTAATCCTCGTTTCTTATTAGAAGAAGAAGAGAATCACAATAGAATAAGATGATGCAAGATGTAAGAAAGCATAATATGATGATAATATGATGATCAAGATGATGAAAGATAAGTAAAAAATGTAAGAAAACTAAGAAAAAGGAATAATCGACTTTTTAATTTTAATATTAGTTTATTCATGTACTTTTTATTTATCATGTCATGTTTATCTATTGATTGTCTTACATACTCGGCTTCATAGCTCATGGATACTTCTCTTTCCTGTATTGGATCTTGCAGGTGAGTAGTCTGCAGTACAGGATGTTGGTGGTGCATGCGGCGACTGGTGCTCGTGATGACTGTTGTGTTGCACATGTCTAGTGATCCTAGTAGTGTCTCTTGTTCTAGTTAGACTTTTGAGACATTCATCGATATCAGACTTTTGCACTATTTAGTTTATTTTATGAAAAAAAAATTTGGACTTCTTAAAGTTTTTTATCTATTCCGCATTTTTGTTGACTAAGTCTTGTTAGTCAACTTTTAAGTCAAGATATGAAGTATATCGTGGCGCACCTAGGAGGACATTCTGTCACGTGGCGGGATGGTCTTCTGGGAACGTTACAATTTAGGGTATCTATATATTTTTGTCTATATATACATATATATAATGTTTAAAATTTAAAATGAGATTTTTCTTTAGACAAAATCAAATACCATTTATGACTGACATTTATCGATTTACAAGTATAACTGTAATTGGTAATCCAAATGTTTTTTTGGATTAATGTGATTTTTTTATTGATTTAAGTTAGTTGCATAAGAAGTGCGCTTCTATTTATGTTTATAAAATTAGTGATCAAGACATCAATGCTTAAGGCCTTGGACGGAAATAGGATTGAAAGTTAGAGAAGAGCCGAAATATATAAAAAAATTAAAATAAAGATTAAAATATAATAAATCAACTTTTTTTTTAAATTAATATATATATATAATACTATATAGATACATATATAAAAATACATATATAAAAATACATTTTTAAGAAAGTTAACATTAATAATGTGTATTTAACAACTATTCTAATATAAAAATTATTAAGTATTGTTGATGCTAAAATTTAGTATTATATACAATTGTTTTCTCATACAATTTATTAACTATTTATTAGAAATGTATTATATAATAAAAATATTTAAAATTATAATATTT
Organism: Pontederia paniculata; assembly: GCA_001647135.1. Taxonomy (NCBI): domain Eukaryota; kingdom Viridiplantae; phylum Streptophyta; class Magnoliopsida; order Commelinales; family Pontederiaceae; genus Pontederia; species Pontederia paniculata. The sequence continues at coordinate 14,068 of LTAE01007711.1, read as the reverse complement.
AATGCAAGCGATATAAATGTCTTTTGTTAATAAAATTTAATCTTTGAGCAAAAGCAAATTAGAAAAAAAATATTATGATAATAGTCATATAAAAAGATATTAATGAGAGTTGAACCCTACATTTTTTAAAAAAATTTAAGAATTGATAATGTATATTTACAAAATTAATGATTTTTCTATTAATTTAAGACACCGACATTTAGAAGTGTACTTCTATTTATGTTTACGAAATTAGGGATAAAGACAACAATGATTAAGAGTTAAGACAATTTATCTTGATCAATTTAATCTCCATATATGTAATCTTCAAACTGATGCATGCACAAATAGAGATTATAAGTGGATATTGTCTGTACCATTCGACTTCCAAGGTTAAAATAAAGTGAAGCACGAACCGTGTCAAACCAAGACACGACTTGTGTTGATCCAAAATGATAAAGTCCTGATTTTATTGGACTTCAATTCTGACTTTGTTTTAACCTAATCTGAGGTCCTAGGTCCTCTATATAAACAACACTTCCATGCCTTATTTTCTTCTTTGGGTCGTCTCTCTTCCCTCTTTCTCTCTCTATCTCAAAGGATGCCAATGAGACAGCAACAACAATTATGCGCAACACAAGAGGAGGAGAAGGAGACAAAGAGATGAAGAGTACGAATGCCAAGAGACGACGCATCACCGGTAACATATCTACTGATAAGTGTGATAAATGGATTCGTATGGTTAATCTGATTCACCTATTTCATAGAATTATCACATGATTCAAGTCATATTTTATATCAATTCCTCGAAAAATTACTATCTACTCAAAGTCAGACGATTCTTGTAGGATTCTGAAGATGTGGAGGGTTCAATCGACGTCTACAAAGGTTGAACCGAATTTGAGAGGTTTAGGAGGAGTTTCAAACGATGTTATAATGCTCCTAATTGAGGGATCATAACCATGAAGTGTACAAGGGTAGCCACACTTTGTTCAACTGCCTAAAAATCAAACGGTGAAGAATGAGCTATGACCTCCCTCTCAGACCGCTTCTCACGCCGTAACACAACACCTCACGGCCATAGCACAGGATCACGACCGTAGCGCCTCTTCATCACGCTCGTAGCGTTTCTCTCACGGGCTGTAGCGAGATGCCTCACGGGCCGTAGCCCCTTTTCACGATCGTAGCGCAGCAATCACAGGTCGTAGCGCTTCTCCTTCACGGTTGTAGCGCAGCTTATAAGCCGTAGCGCTTCTCCCTCACGGGCCGTAACACAACAGTATAAAAAGGAATTTAGGGTTTGATTTCTGGCGGTCGCCTGGTGATGCGAAAATTCACACGTGTAAAAATACTCGACAAGTGTACCGATCGCTCAAGTAATAAAGAGTGAATATAGAGTTGTCGATCCCATAGGGACTAATGAAATTAAAAATCTGAAATCTTATCTGAAAATTTGAAAAGATAGATTTTAAAAGTTTGTTTTGAAAAGATAAAACAAAAAGACAAGATAAAATAAGTAAAAGATAAAAGATGAAATTCAAATTATAAAAAAATAAATAGATAAATAGATTAGATTGGTTAGGGATAGAAATCTGTTCACCACTGTTATATTTTGGATATAAAGATTAAAAATCTCTGAATGTTGGATGGCAGAAGAATTGATTTAAAATTTTAAGACTACGGAAACAGATGACTTAACTATTTTAATCATAATTCAAGTCAGGAATACGTGAAAATGTTAGACCCAAAATTAATTACTTTTAAAATACGATGAAATCAAATCCTAAATTGCTAGGCCTCTTTCGAGTTAATAACAACCCACAATCTATGAATTCTGGAAACAGATAGGCATAGATCCTTGAATCCGAGCAATTAAATCCAGGAAAAACGGCCGAAAAAAGAAAAGTGGACACTGCCTGCATTGTGTCCAAAATGAACCGCGTCGGCCTATGAAAAATGTGGCACTTCAATGATGAGAGAGAACACGGTCGAGTCCTGAAAAAGATCACGGCCGCGTTCGTCTCGAATAAAAATATTAAAATAATGAAGAACGGCAGAATTGGGCGCGTGAATCAACACGACCCGAGTTGACTTCAGGAAAAGACACGGTCGAGTCCTGAAAAAGATCACGACCACATTTCGTTAAAAATAATAAAATATTCAAACGTCTACGCAAGGTTCGGAAAACGAGGAGAAGAACATGACCAAGTCCTGAAAAAGATCATGATCGCGTTTCTTCACCGATTAAAATATTATGGAAAAGCGCAACGGACGGCGGCGAACAGACAGAAAACGGACCGTGTTAGGACAACACGGCATGTTTTCCCTCCGGCCGAAAAACACACATTTTGATTATAAAATCAGAATAAAACCAGATACAAAAATTGAGAGTAATACTAACAATATATCACGATTAATGTCAATAAACTACTCATTAAACATAATAAAAGATTCAGATTCAAGTTCATCCAATCATTCAACATAAAATAATCCAAAAGACTAACAAGGTTTACAGAAATATTCCCTAACCAATAAACTAAACTAAGAAAAAAAAACTATTACTAACGGATTCTATAGAATTTCTTCAGGACTTCATCATCTTCGGGTCTCTTCCTCTCCCCACCAGAACTGCAGAGACTTCAAACTCCAAAATCAGGGCTCCCATTCTGGAGTTACAAGGGATCTTATTTATAGGCAAAAGTTGACATGAGGACCCTAAATCGGATGGTTAAGATTAAATCTTTCTGACTTTGAGGTGAAGTAATCATCAAGAGTCGTCCGTTCGGTCGAACAACCTCTGAAAGGTGAGAACACGGCCCGTTTTGTACCAAAACGGCTTGAGTTGTGCTGACGTGGAGTCTGATTTGCACTTGATGTCGAACGCGGATGCTTTTGACGTCAGTGCTGACACATGGCATCTTCTGAGTGGCCGAATCCACCATTTTGACGTGGAACACCATCGTACGTTGAGCTGACGTGGCGACCGAAATGGTCCATTTTGAAGAATGTGGTCCGCGTTGAGAACAGGAAGTTGTAGCTGATAACTAGAGAGTCGGACACGACCCATTTTGTTGAAACGTGGCCCGTGTCGGTGTCGAATTCTTTTAATCCTCGACTGTTTATTGTTTTATTTGAATTCTTTATAGCTTTGAGACTCTTTTACCTAAAAATTACACAAAAGAGAATATTTAGGCAGTTTCTGACTCATATACAAAATATAATAAATAAAACATTAAAATGATAAATAAATCTATACTAAATGCCTAAAATGATATGAAATGGATGCGTGCAACATATATATTTATGCTCGCATCACCTGGCAACCGTGTTCACTGCAGAGGCCCCTTTGAGAGCCGATTTTGGGAGCTCCATGGTGACATTTTAGAGGCCTCATTCTAGGGTTTTGATTCTTGTAATTATGTGTATGAGTATGTTAACTTTAGTGTGCTAAACCTAGTTTATGTTTAATGTTAATGTATGAACTTTGGATTTGTAGTTTTATGACATTTTCATCTTCTATTTCTCTCCCTCTCTTCTCTGTTGTCATGCATATCTAAATTCCACTTGTTTTAATGCTAGATGATGTTTAAAGTTTAAGTGTTTTGGAATGGTGATCATGCATGCTTATGAATCTTTTATGTGGTGAATGTGATGCTAAACTTTTATGGGAGTAGCTAACTCATTTAAGTTATCCTAGGTTGAACCGAATTTGGGAGGTTTAGGAGGAGTTTCAAACGACATTATAATGCTCCAAATTGAGGGATCGTAGCCAAGAAGTGTGCAAGGGTAGCCACACTCTGTTCAACTTCCTCAAAATCAAACGATGAAGAATGCACTACGACCTCCCTCTCAGATCGCTTCTCACGGCCGTAACACAACTTCTCACGGCAGTAACACAACACCTCACGGCCGTAGCGTAGGATCACGATCGTAGCGCCTCTTCATCACGGTCGTAGCGAGATGTCTCACGGGCCGTAGCGAGATGTCTCACGGGCCATAGCGCCTCTTCACAGGTCGTAGTGCCTCTTCACAGGCTGTAGCGCCTCTTCACAGGCCGTAGCGTCTTTTCACGGCCATAGCGCAACAATCATAGATTGTAGTGCTTCTCCTTCATGGCTGTAGCGCAGCTTACAGGCCGTAGCGCTTCTCTCTCACGGACGTAACACATCTCATCACAGCCGTAACACAATAGTATAAAAAGGAATTTAGGGTTTGATTTCTGGGGGTCGCCTGACAACCGTGTTCACTGTAGAGGCCCCTTTGGGGGCCGATTTTGGGAGCTCCATGGTGACATTTTAGAGGCCTCATTCTAGGGTTTTGATTCTTGTAATTATGTGTATGAGTATGTTAACTTTAGTGTGCTAAACCTAGTTTATGTTTAATGTTAATGTATGAACTTTGGATTTGTAGTTTTATGACATTTTCATCTTCTATTTCTCTCCCTCTCTTCTCTGT
>LTAE01007710.1:0-22206 GCA_001647135.1 Pontederia paniculata | reverse complement strand
TGCAAGAAAGGAGAAGTTGTGAGGGAGCCTTTGCCCTTGAAGAAGGAAATAGTGATCTCCGGAGATCTCGGTGCGAGAAGACCGGAGCGGGGATGTAGGCCAGGAGTTCGACCAAACCTCGTCAACAAACCTTGCGTTTGTGTGCTTGTTTGTTTTCTCTCTACTCCTTTCTCTCTGTTTGTTTATATTTGCATGTGCAAGCTTCCGCTGATATAACTCATCTAGATTAAGTAAAAGAGAGTAAAATTTTTATACACCAACTCACCCCCCTCTTGGTGCCATCCAGATCCTACAATGCGAACGTCGTGCATCATGGTAGGTGGAATGTAAGCATCTATCTCCATGGCCTCTCCACCTAAGGGTTCATTAACACCTTGCCATTCAGCTAATGTGGGACGCCTATGTTCAAGGTCATCTATGTTGAAGCTCCAATTGGCTTCAATCTTCAAATCCGTTCTTCGGCGATCGGGTAAAGGGTGTGTGTATGCCTCATTGCCAAACAGGGGGTGGTAGAGTTCTCCCACTTTCTTGATCACCCTCATGTTCACCCAACTATCCATATCAATGCAATCTCCTCCAGATCCTCCTTGAGACCTTCAAGGTTGTGTCCCAAACTCAGTGCAATAGGTGTAATGAGTCCGCCAATGACAATTTTCCCTTTGTCTTGGCCACCTTGCTTGACCATTTGTTTGACCATAAAAGCTCCTGTGTTTAGTGCAAACTGCTTATGGCTCAGTATCTAGAACATAAATAACTCACTTTCCCTGACAACACTAACATTGTCTCCTCGGCCATATAGTGCTAGCCAGGATCCGATGCATATATCTTATAGCCAAGTTTCTAAGATATAAGGCTTCGTTATGGGCAACATCGATTTATTGACAGTTTGTCAATTGTTTCCATACCGCTTCCCTTTTAAACTCTCTAAAATACGAAGTTGTTTTTGCACCTATTGTTGGCAATTGATAGATGGAGTTGAATTGTGCCAATGCGAGCTTATATTCTTGGTTGAAGAGGCAGAATGTGACCTCACCCGGATCATCATCTCTGTGGAGAAACTTGGCTTGCACTGAGCTTAAGAATTCCAGTGTGGGTACTTTATATGTGCTCCACTTGGTGTTCATGAGATAGCTCCATCCCAACTTATTACAAAGATAGTGCACATTCGTGTCAATCCCTAGCTCATGCATGGTGTGAGTGTCCATATATCGAGTGTTAGCAATAACCCTTCTCAAGCATTCTATATCAATGTCTCAGCGTCTCAGAAGATAACGCCATGCTCTTCTTTGTCACTTGTGCGTGTGCGGCCTCCCCTAGTCCTTGGGCCTGCGGTTGCATTCCTTTTGGGTGCCATTTGGTGTCAACTTCACTTGAATTTATCACTTGGGAAATTTGTCGAACACTTGTTGTGCACCTTCTCTTCATCCCTTCTTTAGAGTCTCCCTTGATATGTGGCTTGCTCGCATACAAATGATGAAGAGTGTCTACAAGAAGTTCACAAAAAAGAGGTTTGATATGTCGCTTTAGTTTCTTCAAGTTGAACGCCTGCACAAAGAAAAACAAGAGGGATGCAATGAAAGAAGAAGAAGTCTCGATCGACTAATAATAAAGTGGTCAAACAACACTTTATTTTTGTGCTACGGTCTAGGAGGTAAATTATAGGTGAATCATGTTGCGCTACGGGCACGTTGGGCGCGCCTACGGTTCACTCCACTTGGCGCTACGATTCGGTAAAACCTGCTACGGTCTGGAGAGTTACGTTAAGGTTGAGCAAGGGTCTGCTATGGCTGCTCATCAAAGATCGCTACAGTCTGCATTGCGCCCATAGTGAAGTCGCCCTCTTTTGAATGTCAATCAGTGTCTGACTACGGTTCTACACTTGTTGGCTATGGTCCCGTAATGAATTGCCCACAGAGATCAGTCTCAGATTATGTTGCTGCACTTGTTGGCTATGGTCCCGTAATGAATTGCTCACATAAGTCAGTGTCTGACTACAGTTCTCCAGTTGTTGGCTACGATCCCGTAATGAATTGCTCTATCTTTTGATGTAGATCAGTCTCTCACTATGGTTCTGCAGGTCCCCTCAATCTGGAACTTCATTTCCCTACACACATTGAACACTACAAGTTTTCCAAAACACACATCAAAATATATACAACAACATTATTGTGAAACTAAGATGTTAAGAAACATGGGTTGCCCCCCAAGAAGCGCCTTTGTTTAACGTCATTGGCTCGACAAAGATCATTAGTCTTGCGCTGGATCGTTAATTGATGCGTGCTAAATTAGTCATGTTGTTCATAGCATATTTGATCAAAATTTCACTCATTTCTACATCGCACACATCATTTTATACACTTCTTTGCATTTATTTATTTTAAAATAGAAAACTATACAATTTGTGGAATTTTATTGTCTAGGAGCAAGAGGACAAAGAGACGAAGATACTCGAAAAAATGACACTCAAATCAGAGTTAAAATGAGCCCGGAATCGCAATTTCAAGTTGGAGATATAAGCAAGGCTATCGGTCACGGCCGTGACAGAGAATGTCACGGCCCGTGACACTGTAAACGGGCCAGAACCCGAATTTTCACGCCCGGAACAGGTTTTTCACGGCTAGGGGTGTTTTTCAGCTATTGTCACGGCCATGACAATTCTCTCACGGCCTGTGACAAACTCCAGAATCTTTTTGGCCTCGGTCACGGCCGTGACACCGTTTTCACGGCCCGTGACACCTCCAAAAGTCATTTTAAGCTTCGGTCACGGCTGTGACACACATGTCACGACCCGTGACAACTCCCGGATGCGTTTTACCGCTTTCCTTCGGTCACGGCCGTGACAAAATTGTCACGGGCCATGACAATTTACAGGAATACTTTAAACAATTGTTTTTTTAATCCCGTTTTAACCCCAAATTAAGCCTAATTTTCTCCCAAACAAAGTTTGTTATTTCAGAACTCTTCCTACATATAAATATCATTTGAACATATCAATTTTAGGGAGATTTTTGCCAACTAGAGAATTGAAGAAAGATTTGGAAGAATTGTGAGACCAAGAACCTAAAGCCAAGCCTAACACCAAGAGAAGGAGAAGAAATCTGCAGAGGAAGAAGGCGATCGTCATACCTGTGTTTGGATCTATTGTTTGTAATCTTCTCTTCTCAACTTTTTGGGTGAACTCTATTGTAATTTATTTTTGAATCTTTTCTATAAATTGAATTTATATTGTAAGGGATAAACCTGTGAACCCTTTGTTGAATTAATTTTAGTTCTGAATTTCTTATCCGTATGCATGTAGATTTAATGCTTTATGAATCTTTGAGAGTTTGAATCCTTGCTAGCATCTTGGATAAGAATAGAAAGCTCTTATTTCTCTTTGACAAATAAAAGTGATTCTTGAATTATTAGTCAAGACATTGCATAACACATCTAAGTCGCATCTTGGAAATGAATACCTTGGGTGTGAGGTCTATGAGATTGACATCCTAGATAGGAACGATCCATAGTTTAGGAAATACATCTTAATGCATCTCAAAACCCTAGTTAATTAGATTGGCATCTGGATAGGAACAATCAGGTCTTTGAGATTTGAGATAGTTGATGCATCCTCGTAAGAATTTGAGTTAAACTAAACATTAATTGAACTTGGATGAAACTAACTCTGTCCCTATTCATCTTACATCATCCTAATCCAGAAGGCTTTTGCTGTCAAATTCTTTTCTTCTCTTTCCTTTTCTTCATTTTTTATCAAAAAACCATCTTTATTCACAAACATGTCTTCTCTTATTAGTTGATGGAAGTAGATAGATAAAGTTACTATTAGTCCTCGTGAGATCGATACTCAATTCACCGTTGGACTATTACTTGATATGACTAGTGCACTTGCTAGCGATTTTATCTGCATAATTAGAACGCATCAAGTTTTTGGCGCCGTTGTCGGGGATTAATTAATTAACTTTCTATTCTAGTTTCATTAGATACTTTGACATTTTTTTTGTTACTTTCATGTTTCTTCTAGTGTTGTGAGTTTTTCAGGATACATCTTCTGCACATCACATGTTCAACAATGCATACAACATCATATCTTCAATGACAAAACCACGACAAAAGTATAATCAACAATCTTTGTCAAAAATAAAAGACAAAGGAAAAGATATTAAATACAAGGAGGCAACACCAAGTCAAAACATCATTAAAATGCCTCAGCAAGCTTAGCAACAAGACCCCTAAATGGACTCAATATCCATACTCACATAGGTGATGAGTGGACTATTGGCAAAACTTTCTGAGCAAGAGATCCATATTCAATCTATGGAGAAGCAGATTTCTGAGCTAACTGAGAGCAGCAATGATACATAAAGTGTTATCACCTTATTGTTGGCTAAAAATCCATTAGTTGAATGAAAAGTTAATCTTGAAGAGATGATTGGTCAACTGACCACAACAATTGAAAAGAGATTCCTCATGCAAGAAAATAGTATCACCAATTTGGAGGCACAATTGACTGAGCTTAGAAGTCAACCCAAAGCTGAAAAAGTACCATCTCCCTTTGCCACAACCATCTAAGGAGCAAGACAAATTTGTGGCCATGGAAATAAAGCTGCAATCATTATAGAAGCAAGTCGCGCAATTGACTTCTCAAAATGTTGGACATCATAATGGCAACCGTGAGGAGCACCCAACAACTCTCGTGTGTCCCTGCCACACACAACAATCAGTTCAAAGAAGAAGGATACCACAAAGAGACAATCAAAAGAAAAGGACAATGTAATGGCGAATCAAGGAGTCGAGTGAGTACATCATGGAAGAGGGACAAGTCAAAAAGAGAAGCTCACTTTTTGATGCCCCTATCAGTTCAGCAGCAGTGTCTCCAAATCGACCAGCATCTAAAGAGATTAAAGAGCCAAAAATTTGAAAACACTGGTGTCGCAAAAGCCCACTTAAAGTCGAGGAACACCAAGAGACTTTGGAGCCATAAAGCCATATCATCAAATTTGTGGACCCATAGTGTGAGCATAATCGAAGAAAGACTAATTGAGCATATTAATATCATTAATGATGAATGGTGGGATATAGGAGGGTGCATGTTTTTGCACAATTATTGATATTTCACATTGACCAGGCCTTCATGATCACATTCTCATTCTTGGTGAGATTATTCGTTTTCTTTTTTTGTCAGTCCATGGAGTCTGGTTTTTTTTTTATTTTATTTTTTTATAATCTTAGTCTTGGAGTTTTTGAGTCTTGTTTAGTGAATATCTAGAGTCCAGAGTCATCCAAAAAAATCACTATTGAAAGGCCTCAAATATCTTCGTCACGGGTCAAAGCTTCTCACGAGACCTTCTGTCGATTAGCCCATCAATAGTACTATTGACATTCCTTTCTATCCTCCATAATATGATTTTTCAGGTATTCATACCATATGGGAGGCCACTGAGAGTAGCAGCTATGACTATGAGATTTTGATTGAGATTCGGGCACGCCATGAAAAAACTGATAAGATGATTTGGCACATGCACAAGTATCACCAGCCCAAGATGCATTATGGATTGTTCTTCACCTTGCCTCCACTGCTGATGATGGATTAGTCAGGTTGTAATTTTTTTTCATGCATATTTTTCTTTAATTGTCATTGTGTCATCTCAGTCGACCGAGGCTTAAACATTGAGAACAGTGTTCATTTTAAGTTTGGGGGAGTTTGCATTTCATGCATTTTGTTTGCATCTAGTGTTGTCTTGCATTTCATGCTTAATTGCATTTTGTCATCAAGTGCATGCAAATAAAAAAAAAGTTTAGACAAAAAAAAGTTTTGAAAGAAAAAAGAGAAATCCAAAAATATCATTTTCATCTTAGTAACCCTTGCTTAACTTTTTACTTTATTTAAGTATATTTTAGAGCTATCTAGTAGGATTTTCAAAATTCAAGTGTTATTCTTTCAAATGCAAATCACAAGTATGTTTGGATTCCTGAATTTTGTTGATAAGGGTTATGATTCCTTAGACTATATTTCTTTTTCAGCTTTACTGTACTTGAGCTAGATTATTACATCATTTTTATTGAATGTTTAAGTATCTTTTGAGCTTATCAAAAAATATTGTGAAAATATAAAAAGTGAAAAATTTGAAAAAAAAATTATTTGTGAAAAAAAAATGAATTATTGTTTGAAAATTTTGAAATTGAAAAAAAAAAGTGAAAATAGGAGTTGAAGTAGTACCAAAGTGTTATCCAGAACCTTGGTGAGTCCAGACAAGTAAGCTCGAGGGGCGCCTTAACACCTATTGCCCTAAGGCCATCTGGTCTGGGAGTTATAAGTGGAAAGCTCACTACATGAACCATCTTGTGCAAATTGGAGAAGCACCTAAGTGCTAATTCAACTGCCTAGTTCGACTTTCATTCAAAACATGGGAATGTTCATGCAAGTATACCCGTAGGGGATTCTGAAATCCGGGTGACCTAAAGCGATCTGGTCTGGGATCCATCAGTTGAAAGCTTGCTATATGAACTTCTTGATGCAATCCTAATTGGAAGTGAGAACTCATAAAAGTGAAAAGTATATTTATTATTATTGATTAATAGTATAAGCTCAATTGATACTTTTGCCTTCAACATTAATGTTGTAGTTAGATAGACTCTGTCTATTAGTTGTAATAGAATTGTTTAAATTGTTTATGGGTCAAAAACTCTTAATCGGGAAGATGGATGAATGTGCATTATTAGTGAGGAGTAGGACAGAGGTGGTGCAAGGAGAGTAATGGTGTACTAGAAATATGTTATGATGAAAGCGTCTTGATCATTGGTCTGAATTTTGCTTGAGGACAAGCAAGACTTTAAGCTTGAGGGTATTTGATGCGTGCTAAATTAGTCATGTTGTTCATAGCATATTTGATCAAAATTACACACATTTCTACATCGCACGCATCATTTTATATATTTCTTTGCATTTATTTATTTTGAAGTAGAAAACTATACAATTTATGGAATTTTATTTTTTAGGAGGCAAGAGGACAAAGAGACGAAGATATTGAAAAAAATAGCGCTCAAATCGGAATTAAAATGAGCCCGGAATCACAATTTCAAGTTGGAGATATAAGCGAGGCTATCGGTCATGGCCGTGATAGAGAATGTCACGGCCCGTGACACTGTAAATGGGCTAGAACCCGAATTTTCACGCCTGGAATAGGTTTTTCACGGCTAGGGGTGTTTTCCAGCCATTGTCACGGCCATGGCAATTCTCTCACGACCCGTGACAAACTCCAGAATCGTTTTGGCCTCGGTCACGACCGTGACACCGTATTCACGGCCCGTGACACCTCCAAAAGTCATTTTAAGCTTCGGTCACTGCTGTGACACACATGTCATGACTTGTGACAACTCCCGGATGCATTTTACCGCTTTCCTTCTGTCACGGCTGTGACAAAATTGTTACAAGCCGTGACAATTTACGGGAATACCTTAAACAATTATTTTTTAAACCCATTTTAACCCCAAATTAAGCCTAATTTTCTCCCAAACAAAGTTTGTTATTCTAGGACTCTTCCTACATCTAAATATCATTTGAAGATATCAATTTTAGAGAGCTTTTTGCCAACTAGATAATTGAAGAAAGATTTGGAAGAATTGTGAGACCAAGAGCCTAAAGCCAAGCCTAACACCAATAGAAGGAGAAGAAATCTGCAGAGGAAGAAGACGATCGTCATACCTGTGTTTGGATCTATTGTTTGTAATCTTCTCTTCTCAACTTTTTGGGTGAACTCTATTGTAATTTATTTTTGAATCTTTTCTAGAGAATTTATATTGTAAGGGATAAACCTATGAACCTTTGTTGAACTAATTTTAGTTCTGAATGTCATATGTGTATGCATGTAGATTTTAATGCTCTTTTATGAATCTTTGAGAGTTTGAATCCTTGCTAGCATCTTGGATAAGAATATCAAGCTTTTATTTCTCTTTGACAAATAAAAGTGATTCTTGAATTATTAGTCAAGACATTGCATAACACATCTAGGTAGCATCTTGGATAAGAATACCTTGGGTATGAGCTCATGGGATTGGCATTCTAGATAGGAACGATCCATAGTTTAGGAAATACATCTTAATGCATTTGAAAACCCTAGTTGATTAGATTGGCATCCTGGATAGGAATAATCAAGTCTTTGAGATTTGAGATGGTTGATGCATCCTGGATAGGACATCCTACTTTAAGTAGATCCTAATCCTTGTAAGAATTTGATTTAAACTAAACATTAATTGAACATGGGTGAAACTAACTCTGTCCTTATTCATCTTAAATCATCCTAATTTAGAAGGCTTTTGTTGTCAAATTATTTTCTTTTCTTTCCTTTTCTTCATTTTTTATCAAAAAATCATCTTTATTCACAAACATGTCTTCTCTTATTAGTTGATGGAAGTTGATAGATAAAGTTAATATTAGTCCTCGTGAGATTGATACTTAATTCAACGTTGAACTATTACTTGATATGACTAGCGCACGTGCTAGCGATTTTATATACATAATTAGCACGCATCAAGTTTTTGACGTTGTTGCCAGGGATTAATTAATTAACTTTCTATTCTAGTTTCATAAGCTACTTTGACATTTTTTTTGTTACTTTCATGTTTCTTCTATTGTTGTGAGTTTTTCAGGATACATCTTCTGCACATCACATGTTCAACAATGCATACAACATCATATCTTCAATGACAAAACCACGACAAAAGTATAATCAACAATATTTATCAAAAATAAAAGACAACGGAAAAGATGTTAAATACAAGGAGGCAACCCAAAGTCAAAACATCATTAAAATGCCTCAGCAAGCTCAACAACAAGACCCCTAAATGGACTCAATAGCCATACTCACATAGGTGATGAGTGAACTATTGGCAAAACTTTCTGAGCAAGAGATTCAGATTCAATCTATGGAGAAGCAGGTTTCTGAGCTAACTGAGAGCAGCTATGATACATAAAGTGTTATCACGTCATTGTTGGCTAAAAATCCATTGGTTGAATCAAAAGTTAATCTTGAACAGATGATTGGTCAACTAACCACAACAATTGAAAAGAGATTCCACATGCAAGAAAATATTATCACCAATTTGTAGGCACAATTGACCCATCTTAGAAGTCAACCCAAAGCTGAAGAAGTACCATCTCCTTTGCCACAACCATCTGCGGTGTAAGACAAATTTGTGGCCATGAAAATAAAGCTGCAAGCATTAGAGAAGCAAGTTGCGCAATTGACTTCTCAAATTATGGAAATCATAATGGCAACCATGAGGAGCACCCAACAACTCTCGTGTGTCCCTGCCACACACAACAATCAGTTCAAAGAAGAAGGAGACCACAAAGAGACAATCAAATGAAAAGGACAATGTAATGGCGAATCAAGGAGTCCAGTGAGTACATCATGGAAGAGGGACAAGTCAAAAAGAGAAGCTCACTTTTTGATTCCTCTATTAGTTCAGCAGTAGTGTCTCCAAATCGACCAACATATGAAGAGATTAAAGAGCCAAAAATTTGAAAACAATGGTGTCGCAAAAGCCCACCTAAAGTCGAGGAACACCAAGAGACTTAGGAGCCATAAAGCCATATCATAAAATTTATGGACCCACAGTGTGAGCATCATCGAAGAAAGACTAATGGAGCATATTAATACCATTAATGATGAATGGTGGGAGATAGGAGGGTGCATGTTTTTGCACAATTATTGATATTTCACCTTGACCAGACCTCCATGATCACATTCTCATTCTTGGTGAGCTTGTTCCTTTTCTTTTTTAGTTAGTCTATGGAGTCTGTTTTTTTTTTGTTTTTTTTAAATCTTAGTCTTGGAGTTTTTGAGTCTTGTTTAATGAATATCTTGAGTCCAGAGTCATCCAAAAAAATCACTATTGAAAGGCCTCAAATATCTTCCACGGGTCAAAACTTCTCACACGAGACCTTCTGACGATCAGCCCATCAATGGTACTATTGACATTCCTTTCTATCCTCCATAATATGATTTTTCAGGTATTCATACCATATGGGAGGCCACTGAGAGTAACAGCTATGACTATGAGATTTTGATGGAGATTCGCGCACGCCATGACATAACTAATAAGATGATTAGGCACATGAACAAGTATCACCAGCCCAGGATGCATTATTGATTTTCTTCACCTTGCCTCCACTGCTGATGATGGATTAGTCAGGTTGTAATTTTCTTTTTCATGCATATTTTTCTTTAATTGTCATTGTGTCATCTCACTCGACCGAGGCTTAAACATTGAGGACAATGTTCAGTTTAAGTTTGGGGGAGTTTGCATTTCATGAATTTTGTTTGCATCTATTGTTGTCTTGCATTTCATGCTTAGTTGCATTTTGTCATCAAGTGCATGTAAATAAAAAAAAAAGTTTAGACAAAAAAGAGTTTCGAAAGAAAAAAGAGAAATCCAAAAATCTCATTTTCATCTTAGTAACCCTTGATTAACTTTTTACTTTATTTAAGTATATTTTAGAGCTATCTAATAGGATTTATGAAATTCGAGTGTTATTCTTTAACATGCAAATCACAAGTATGTTTGGATTCTTGAATTTCGCTGATAAGGGTTATGATTCCTTAGACTATAATTCTTTTTCAGCTTTATTGTACTTGAGTTAGATTATAACATCATTTTTATTGAATGTTTAAGTATCTTTTGAGCTTATAAAAAAATATTGTGAAAATGTAAAAAGTGAAAAATTTGAAAAAAAAAATTTAAGAAAAAAATGAATTATTGTTTGAAAATTTTGAAATTGAAAAAAAAATAAATGAAAATAGGAGTTGAAGTAGTAGCAAAGTGTTATCCATAACTTGGGTGAGCCCGGGCAAGTAAGCTCGAGGGGTGCCTTAACACCTGTTGCCCTAAGGCCATTTGGTCTGGGAGTTATCAGTGGAAAGCTCAATACGTGGACCATCTATTGCAAATTGGAGAAGCACCTAAGTGCTAATTCAACTGCCTAGTTCGACTTTCATTCAGAACCTGGGAATGTTCATGCAAGTACACCCGTAGGGGATTCTGAAATCCTGTTGACCTAAGGAGATCTGGTCTGGGATCTATCGGTTGAAAGCTTGCTATATGGACTTCTTTGTGCAATCCTAATTGGAAGTGAGAACTCATGAAAGTGAAAAGTATATTTATTCACAAATCATCGTTATTCACAAACATGTCTTCTCTTATTAGGTGATGGAAGTAGATATATAAAGTTAATATTAGTCCTCGTGGGATTATACTCAATTCACCGTTGAACTATTACTTGATATGACTAGTGCACTTGCTTGTGATTTTATTTGCATAATTAGCACGCATCAAGTTTTTGGCGCCGTTGCCGAGGATTAATTAATTAACTTGCTATTCTAGTTTCATTAGCTACTTTGAGATTTTTTTTGTTACTTTCATGTTTCTTCTAGTGTTGTGAGTTTTTTAGGATACATCTTCTGCACATCACATGTTCAACAATGCATACAACATCATATCTTCAATGTCAAAACCACGACAAAAGTATAATCAACAATCCTTGTCAGAAATAAAAGACAAAGGAAAAGATGTTAAATACAAGGAGGCAACACCAAGTCAAAACATCAATAAAATGCCTCAGCAAGCTCAGCAACAACACCCCTAAATGGACTCAATAGCCATACTCACATAGGTGATGAGTGGACTATTAGCAAAACATTCTGAGCAAGAGATTCAGATTCAATCTATGGAGAAGCAGATTTCTGAGCTAACTGAGAGCATCAATGATACATACAGTGTTATCACGTCATTGTTGGCTAAAAATCCATTGGTTGAATCAAAAGTTAATCTTGAAGAGATGATTGATCAACTGAACACAACAATTGAAAAGAGATTCCTCATGCAAGAAAACATTATCACCAATTTGGAGGCACAATTGACCCATCTTAGAAGTCAACCCAAAGCTCAAGAAATACCATCTCCTTTGCCACAACCATCTGAGGTGCAAGAAAAATTTGTGGCCATTGAAATAAAGCTGCAAGCATTATAGAAGCAAGTTGCACAATTGACTTCTCAAAATGTTGGACATCATAATGGCAACCATGAGGAGCACCCAACAACTCTCATGTGTCCCCTGCCACACACAACAATCAGTTCAAAGACGAAGGAGACAACAAAGAAACAATCAAAAGAAAAGGACAATGTAATGGCGAATCAAGGAGTCAAGTGAGTACATCATGGAAGAGGGACAAGTCAAAAAGGGAAGCTCACTTTTTGATGCTCCTATCAGTTCAGCAGCAATGTCTCCAAATCAACCAGCATCTAAAGAGATTAAAGAG
Organism: Pontederia paniculata; assembly: GCA_001647135.1. Taxonomy (NCBI): domain Eukaryota; kingdom Viridiplantae; phylum Streptophyta; class Magnoliopsida; order Commelinales; family Pontederiaceae; genus Pontederia; species Pontederia paniculata. Next base: position 9,892 of record LTAE01007710.1, on the reverse strand, counting down.
CCAACAGTTTGAAAACACTAGTGTTGCAAACGCCCACCTAAAGTCGAAGAACACCAAGAGACTTTGGTGCCATAAATCCATATCATCGAATTTGTGGACCCACAGTGTGAGCATAATCGAAGAAAGACTAATTGTGCATATTTAATATCATTAATGGTTAATGGTGGGAGATAGGAGGGTGCATACTTTTGCATAATTATTGATATTTCACCTTGACCAGGCCTCCATGATCATATTCTCATTCTTGGTGAGATTGTTCCTTTTCTTTCTTATTCAGTCTATGGAGTATGTTTTTTCTGTTTTATTTTTTTAGAATCTTAGTCTTGGAGTTTCTAAGTCTTGTTTAGTGAATATATTGAGTCTAGAGTCATCCAAAAAAATCACTATTGAAAGGCCTCAAATATCTTCCTCACGCGTCAAAGCTTCTCTCACGAGACCTTCTGATGATCAGCCCATCAATGGTACTATTGACATTCCTTTCTATCCTCCATAATATGATTTTTCCGGTATTCATACCATATGGGAGGCCACTGAGAGTAGCAGCTATGACTATGAGATTTTGATGGAGATTCGGGCACGCCATGACAGAACTGATAAGATGATTAGGCACATGCACAAGTATCACCGGCCCATGATGCATTATGGATTGTTCTTCACCTTGCCTCCACTGCTGAAGATGGATTTGTTAGGTTGTAATTTTCTTTTTCATACATATTTTTCTTTAATTGTCATTGTGTCATCTCACTCGACCGAGGCTTAAACATTGAGGACAATGTCCATTTTAAGTTTGGGGGAGTTTGCACTTCATGCATTTTGTTTGCATCTAGTGTTGTCTTGCATTTTGTCATCAAGTGCATGTAAATAAAAAAACAGTTTAGACAAAAAAGAGTTTTGAAAGAAAAAAGAGAAATCCAAAAATCTCATTTTCAACTTAGTAACCCTTGCTTAACTTCTTACTTTATTTAAGTATATTTTAGAGCTATCTAGTAGGATTTATGAAATTTGAGTGTTATTCTTTCAAATGCAAATCACAAGTATGTTTGGATTCCTGAATTTTGCTGATAAGGGTTATGATTCCTTAGACTATTTCTTTTTCAGCTTTATTGTACTTGAGCTAGATTATTACATCATTTTTATTTAATGTTTAAGTATCTTTTGAGCTTATCAGAAAATATTGTGAAAATGTAAAAAGTGAAAAATTTGAAAAAAAATATTTGCGAAAAAAATGAATTAATGTGTGAAAATTTTGAAATTGAAAAAAATAAGTGAAAATAGGAGTTGAAGTAGTACCAAAGTGTTATCCAGAACCTAGGTGAGTCCGGGCAAGTAAGCTCGAGGAAAGAGGAAAAAGAGACGAAGATACTGAAAAAAATGGCACTCAAATAGGAGTTAAAATGAGCCCGAAATCACAATTTCAAGTTGGAGATATAAGCAAGGCTATCGGTCATGGCCATGACAGAGAAGTTCACGGCCCGTGACACTGTAAATTGGCCAGAACCCAAATTTTCATTCCCGGAACAGGTTTTTCACGGCTACGGGTGTTTTCCAGCCATTGTCACGGCCATGACAATTCTCTCACAGCCCGTGACAAACTCCAGAATCGTTTTGGCCTCGGTCACGGCCGTGACACCGTTTTCATGGCCCGTGACATCTCCAAAAGTCATTTTAAACTTCGGTCACGGCTGACACACATGTCACGACCCGTGACAACTCTCAGATGCGTTTTACCTCTTTGCTTCGGTCATGGCCGTGACAAAATTGTCATGGCCGTGACAAAACCGTGACAATTTACGGGAATACTTTAAACAATTATTTTTTAAACCCGTTTTAACCCCTAATTAAGCCTAATTTTCTCCCAAACAAAGTTTGTTATTCCAGGACTCTTACTAAATATAAATATCATTTGAAGATATCAATTTGAGAGCTTTTTGCCAACTAGAGAATTGAAGAAAGATTTGGAAGAATTGTGAGACCAAGAGCCTAAAGCCAAGACTAACACCAAGAGAAGGAGAAGAAATCTGCTGAGGAAGAAGATGATTTTTCCTCCTAGACTAATTTAGCGTATTTGATGCGTGCTAAATTAGTCATGTTGTTCATAGCATATTTGATCCAAATTTCACTCATTTCTACATCGCACGCATCATTTTATACACTTCTTTGCATTTATTTATTTTGGAATATAAAACTATACAATTTGAGGAATTTTATTGTCTAGGAGGCAAGAGGAAAAAGAGACGAAGATACTGAAAAAAAATGGCACTCAAATCGGAGTTAAAATGAGTCAGGAATCACAATTTCAAGTTGGAGATATAAGCAAGGCTATCGGTCATGGCCGTGATAGAGAATGTCACAGCCAATGACACTATATACGGGCCAGAACCTGATTTTCACGCCCGAAATAGGTTTTTCACGGCCAGGGTGTTTTCCAGCCATTGTCACGGCCATGACAATTCTCTCACGGCCCATGACAAACTCTAGAATCGTTTTGGCCTCGGTCACAGCCGTGGAAGCGTTTTCACGGCCCGTGACACCTCCAAAAGTATGTCACGGCTCGTGATAACTCCCGAATGCATTTTACCGCTTACCTTCGGCCACGGCCGTGATAAAATTGTCATGGGCCGTGACAATTTATGGGAATACTTTAAACAATTATTTTTTAAACCCGTTTTAATCCCAAATTAAGCCTAATCTTCTCTCAAACAAAGTTTGTTATTCCAGGACTCTTCCTACCTATAAATATCATTTAAAGATCTCAATTTTAGAGAGCTTTTTGCCAACTAGAGAATTGAAGAAAGATTTGGAGGAATTGTGAGACCAAGAGCCTAAAGCCAAGCCTAATGCCCAGAGAAGGAGAAGAAATCTGCAGAGGAAGAAGACGATCGTCATACTTGTGTTTGGATCTATTGTTTGTAATCTTCTCTTCTCAACTTTTTGGGTGAACTCTATTGTAATTTATTTTTGAATCTTTTTTGGAGAATTTATATTCTAAGGGATAAACCTGTGAACCCTTTGTTGAATTAATTTTAGTTTTGAATTTCTTATGCGTATGCATGTAGATTTTAATGCTCTTTTATGAATCTTTGAGAGTTTGAATCCTTGCTAGCATCTTGGATAAGAATAGCAAGATCTTATTACTCTTTGTCAAATAAAACTGATTCTTGAATTATTAGTCAAGACATTGCATAACACATCTAGGTAGCATCTTGGATAAGAATACCTTGGGTGTGATGTCTATGAGATTGGCATCCTGGATAGGTACGATCCATAGTTTATTAAATACATCTTAATGCATCTCAAAACCCTAGTTGATTAGATTGGAATCCAACATAGGAACAATCAAGTCTTTGAGATTTGAGATAGTTGATGCATCCTGAATAGGACATCATACTTTAGGTAGATCCTAATCCTCATAAGAATTTGAGTTAAACTAGACATTAATTGAACTTGGGTGAAACTAACTTTGTCCCTATTCATCTTACATCATCCTAATCCAGAAGGCTTTTGTTGTGAAATTCTTTTCTTCACTTTCCTTTTCTTCATTTTTTTATCAAAAAATCATCTTTATTCGTAAACATGTCTTCTCTTGTTAGTTGATGGAAGTAGATAGATAAAGTTAATATTAGTCCTCGTGGGGTCGATGCTCATTTCNAGATGATTGGTCAACTGACCACAACAACTAAAAAGAGATTCCTCATGCAAGAAAATATTATCAACAATTTGGAGGCACAATTGACGCATCTTAGAAGTCAACCCAAAGCTGAAGAAGTACCATCTCCTTTGCCACAACCATCTGAGGTGCAAGACAAATTTGTGGCCATGGAAATAAAGCTGCAAGCTTTAGAGAAGCAAGTTGCGCAATTGACTTCTCAAAATGCTGGACATCATAATGGCAACCATGAGGAACACCCAACAACTCTCGTGTGTCCATACCACACACAACAATCAATTCAAAGAAGAAGGAGAACACAAAGAGACAATCAAAAGAAAAGGACAATGTAATGGCGAATCAAGGAGTCAAGTGAGTACATCATGGAAGGGGGACAAGTCAAAAAGAGAAGCTCACTTTTTGATGCCCCTATCAGTTCAGCAGCAGTGTCTCCAAATCAACCAGCATCTAAAGAGATTAAAGAGCCAACAATTTGAAAACACTGGTGTTTCAAAAGCCCACTAAAGTCGAGGAACACCAAGAGATTTTGGAGCCATAAAGTCATATCATGAAATTTGTGGACCCACAATGTGAACATAATCGAAGAAAGACTAATAGATCATATTAATATCATTAATGGTGAATGGTGGGAGATAGGAGGGTGCATGTTTTTGCACAATTATTGATATTTCACCTTGACCAGACCTCCATGATCACATTCTCATTCTTGGTGAGATTGTTCTTTTTCTTTTTTAGTCAGTCTATGGAGTCTATTTTTTTTGTTTTATTTTTTTAGAATCTTAGTCTTGGAGTTTTTGAGTCTTTTTTAGTGAATATCTTGAGTCCAGAGTCATCCAAAAAAATCACTATTGAAAGGCCTCAAATATCTTCGTCACGGGTCAAAGCTTCTCACATTAGTAACCCTTGCTTAACTTTTTACTTTATTTAAGTATATTTTAGAGCTATCTAGTAGGATTTATGAAAAGTTTGAGTGTTATTCTTTCGAATGCAAATCATAAGTATGTTTGGATTCCTGAATTTTGCTGATAAGGGTTATGATTCCTTAGACTATTTCTTTTTCAGCTTTATTGCACTTGAGCTAGATTATTACATTATTTTTATTGAATGTTTAAGTATCTTTTGAGCTTATAAAAAATATAGTGAAAATGTAAAAATTGAAAAATTTGAAAAAAAATATTTGTGAAAAAAATGAATTATTGTGTGAAAATTTTGAAATTAAAAAAAAAGTGAAAATAGGAGTTGAAGTAGTACCAAAGTGTTATCCAGAACGTGGGTGAGTCCGGGCAAGTAAGCTCGAGGGGTGTCTTAACACCTGTTGCTCTAAGGCCATTTGGTCTGGGAGTCATCAGTGAAAAGCTCACTACATGGACCATCTTATGCAAATTGGAGAAGCACCTAAGTGCTAATTCAACTGCCTAGTTCGACTTTCACTCAGAGCCTGGGAATGTTCATGCAAGTACACCCATAGAGGATTCTGAAATCATGGTGATCTAAGGCGATCTGGTCTGGGATCTATCAATTGAAAGTTTGCTATATGGACTTCTTTGTGCAATCCTAATTGGAAGTGAGAACTCATAACAGTGAAAAGTATATTTATTCTTATTGATTAATAGTATAAGCTCAATTGATACTTTTGCCTTCAACATTAATGTTGTAGTTTGATAGACTCTGTCTATTAGCTATAATAGAATTGTTTAAATTGTTTATGGGTTAGAAACTCTTGAAGCGGGAAGATGGATGAATGTGCATTATTAGTGAGGAGTAGGAGAGAGATGGTGCAAGGAGAGTATTGGTCTACTAGAAATATGTTATGATGGAAGCGTATTGAGCATTGATCTGAATTTTGCTCGAGGACAAGCAAGACTTTAAGCTTGAGCGTATTTGATGCGTGCTAAATTAGTCATGTTGTTCATAGCATATTTGATCTAAATTTCACTCATTTCTACATCGCACGCATCATTTTATACACTTCTTTGCATTTATTTATTTTGAAATAGAAAACTATACAATTTATGCAATTTTATTGTCTAGGAGGAAAGAGGAAAAAGAGACGAAGATACTGAAAAAAATGACACTCAAATCGGAGTTAAAATGAGCCCAAAATCACAATTTCAAGTTGGAGATATAAACAAGGCTATCGGTCACGGCCGTGACAGAGAAGTTCACGGCCCGTGACACTGTAAACGGGCTAGAACCCGAATTTTCACTCCCGGAACAGGTTTTTCATGGCTATGGGTGTTTTCCAGCCATTGTCACGGCCATGACAATTCTCTCACGGCCCATGACAAACTCCAGAATCGTTTTGGCCTCGATTACGACCGTGACACCGTTTTCATGGCCCGTGACACCTCCGAAAGTCATTTTAAGCTTCGGTCATGGCTGACACACATGTCACGACCCGTGACAACTCCCGGATGCGTTTTACCGCTTTGCTTCAGTCACGGCCGTGACAAAATTGTCACGGCCATGACAATTTACGGGAATACTTTAAACAATTATTTTTTAAACCCGTTTTAACCCCTAATTAAGCCTAATTTTCTCCCAAACAAAGTTTGTTATTCCAGGACTCTTACTAAATATAAATATCATTTGAAGATATCAATTTGAGAGCTTTTTGCCAACTAGAGAATTGAAGAAAGATTTGGAAGAATTGTGAGACCAAGAGCCTAAAGCCAAGCCTAACACCAAGAGAAGGAGAAGAAATCTGCTGAGGAAGAAGATGATTTTTCCTCCTAGACTAATTTAGCGTATTTGATGCGTGCTAAATTAGTCATGTTGCTCATAGCATATTTGATCCAAATTTCACTCATTTCTACATCGCACGCATCATTTTATACACTTCTTTGCATTTATTTATTTTGAAATAGAAAACTATATAATTTATGGAATTTTATTGTCTAGGAGGAAAGAGGAAAAAGAGACAAAGATACTGAAAAAAAAGGCACTCAAATCGGAGTTAAAATGAGCCCGGAATCACAATTTCAAGTTGGAGATATAGGCAAGGCTATCGGTCACGGCCGTGACAGAGAAGTTCACGGCCCGTGACCCTATAAACGGGCCAAAACCAGAATTTTCACGCCCGGAACAGGTTTTTCACGGCTAGAGGTGTTTTCCAGCCAGTGACACGGCCACGACAATTCTCTCACGGCCCGTGACAAACTCCAGAATCGTTTTGGCCTCGGTCACGGTTGTGACACCGTTTTCACGGCCCGTGACACCTCCAAAAGTCATTTTAAGCTTCGGTCACGCTGTGACACACATGTCACGACTCCGTGACAACTCTCGAATGAATTTTACCGCTTTGCTTCGGTCACGGCCGTGACAAAATTATCACGGGCCGTGACAATTTACGGGAATACTTTAAACAATTATTTTTTGAACCCGTTTTAACCCCTAATTAAGCCTAATTTTCTCCCAAACAAAGTTTGTTATTCCAGGACTCTTCCTACATATAAATATCATTTGAAGATATCAATTTTAGAGAGCTTTTTGCCAACTAGAGAATTGAAGAAAGATTTGGAAGAATTGTGAAACCAAGAGCCTAAAGCCAAGCCTAACACCAAGAGAAGGAGAAGAAATCTGCGGAGGAAGAAGACGATCGTCATATCTGTGTTTGGATCTATTGTTTGTAATCTTCTCTTCTCAACTTTTTGGGTGAACTCTATTGTAATTTATTTTTGAATCTTTTCTAGAGAATTTATATTGTAAGGGATAAACCTGTGAACCCTTTGTTGAATTAATTTTAGTTCTGAATTTCTTATGCGTATGCATGTAGATTTTAATGCTCTTTTATGAATCTTTGAGAGTTTGAATCCTTGCTAGCATCTTGGATAAGAATAGCAAGCTCTTATTTCTCTTTGACAAATAAAAGTGATTCTTGAATTATTAGTCAAGACATTGCATAACACATCTAGGTAGCATCTTGGATAAGAATACCTTGGGTGTGAGTTCTATGAGATTGGCATCCTGGATAGGTACGATCCATAGTTTATTAAATACATCTTAATGCATCTCAAAATCCTAGTTGATTAGATTGGCATCCTACATAGGAACAATCAAGTCTTTGAGATTTGAGATAGTTGATGCATCCTGAATAAGACATCATACTTTAGATAGATCCTAATCCTCGTAAGAATTTGAGTTAAACTAAACATTAGTTGAACTTGGGTGAAACTAACTCTGTCCTTATTCATCTTACATCATCCTAATCCAGAAGACTTTTGTTATCAAATTCTTTTCTTCTCTTTCCTTTTCTTCATTTTTTATCAAAAAATCATCTTTATTCACAAACATGTCTTCTCTTGTTAGTTGATGGAAGTAGATAGATAAAGTTAATATTAGTTCTCGTGGGATCGATACTCAATTCACCGTTGAACTATTACTTGATATGACTAGTGCACTTGCTAGCGATTTTATCAGCATAATTATCACGCATCAAGTTTTTGGCGCTGTTGCCGGGGATTGATTAGTTAATTAACTTTCTATTCGAGTTTCATTAGCTACTTTGAGATTTTTTTGTTACTTTCATGTTTCTTCTAGTGTTGTGAGTTTTTCAAGATACATCTTCTGCACATCATATGTTCAACAATGCATACAACATTATATCTTCAATGACAAAACCACGACAAAAGTATAATCAACAATCTTTGTCAAAAATAAAAGACAAACGAAAAGATGTTAAATACAAGGAGGCAACGCCATGTCAAAACATCATTAAAATGCCTCAGCAAGCTCAACAACAAGACCCCTAAATGGACTAAATAGGCATACTCACATAGGTGATGAGTGGAGTATTGGCAAAACTTTTTGAGCAAGAGATTCAGATTCAATCTTTGGAGAAGTAGATTTCTGAGTTAACTGAGAGAAGCAATGATACATATAGTGTTATCACGTCATTGTTGGCTAAAAATCCATTGGTTGAATCAAAAGTTAATCTTGAAGAGACGATTGGTCAACTGACCACAACAATTGAAAAGAGATTCCTCATGCAAGAAAATATTATCACCAATTTGGAGGCACAATTGACCCATCTTAGAAGTCAACCCAATGCTGAAGAAGTACCATCTCTTTTGCCACAACCATATGAGGTGCAAGACAAATTTGTGTCCATGGAAATAAAGCTGCAAGCATTAGAGAAGCAAGTTGTGCAATTGACTTCTCAAAATGCTAGACATCATAATGGCAACCATGAGGAGCACCCAACAACTCTCGTATGTCCTTGCCACACACAACAATCAGTTCAAAGAAGAAGGAGACCACAAAGAGACAATCAAAAGAAAAGGACAATGTAATGACAAATCAAGGAGTCAAGTGAGTACATCATGGAAGAGGGACAAGTCAAAAAGAGAAGCTCACTTTTTGATGCCCCTATCAGTTCAGCAGAAGTGTCTCCAAATCGACCATCATCTAAAGAGATTAAAGAGACAAAAATCTGAAAACACTAGTGTTGCAAAAGCCCACCTAAAGTCGAGGAACACCAAGAGACTTTGGAGCCATAAAGACATATCATCAAATTTGTGGACCCACAGTGTGATCATAATCGAAGAAAGACTAATTGAGCATATTAATATCATTAATGGTGAATGATGGGAGATAGGAGGGTGCATGTTTTTGCAAAATTATTGATATTTCAACTTGACCAAGCCTCCATGATCACATTCTCATTCTTGGTGAGATTGTTCCTTTTCTTTTTTAGTCAGTCTATGGAGTTTGTATGTTTTGTTTTATTTTTTAGAATCTTAGTCTTGGTGTTTTTTAGAATCACATGAGACCTTCTGTCGATCAGCCCATCAATGGTACTATTGACATTCCTTTCTATCCTCCATAATATGATTTTTCAGGTATTCATATCATATGGGAGGCCACTGAGCGTTGCAACTATGACTATGAGATTTTGATGGAGATTCGGGCACACCATGACAGAACTGATAAGATGATTAGGCACATGCACAAGTATCACCAGCCCAAGATGCATTATGGATTGTTCTTCACCTTGCCTCCACTGCTGATGATGGATTAGTCAGGTTGTAATTTTTTTTCATGCATATTTTTCTTTAATTGTCATTATGTCATCTCACTCGACCGAAGCTTAAACATTGAAGACAGTGTTCATTTTAAGTTTGGGGGAGTTTGCATTTCATGCATTTTGTTTGCATCTGGTGTTTTCTTGCATTTCATGCTCAGTTGCATTTTGTCATCAAGTGCATGCAAATAAAAAAAAAGTTT
>LTAE01007709.1:0-18310 GCA_001647135.1 Pontederia paniculata | reverse complement strand
TATTTATATATGTATGTATATATATATATATAATATATATATATATATATATATATATATATATATATATATATAGTGTTTGTACCTGAATATAAATATTAAATATCCTCCTTCCAACATTTTTCGGAGTTAGTCCATCAACGATTTGAGTCTCTGCAAATTGGAGCTTTACAGTGTAATTTCCATTCTCAAGTCCGAGACCGTAGTATCGCAGTGATGACGGTGATAGCCTTGAAGTCTGGAACAATTCGGTATCTGAAGTTTGTTTGAATTGCCATGAACCAGTGGCTCATAGTTAACTTCACTAGGTGAGGACGCACTGCTTCCAACAGAGCTAACAGCCCATTTTGTTGAATTTGTAACATAGTATGACGCACTGGTCAGATAAGCATTATCCATCTCGTAGACGATGTTATCAGAAGCCCTAATGGTACTACTTCCACCACAGTTCACAGCAAATGAAGAATCTGTGACGAACCAAAGGATTAATATAAATATTTTTACTGAGTCTCTGCATATAAAGTAAAGGAGAGGATGGTTGCTAACAAATTGGGGGATCTCGACGGCATGGTATGTCATTCTGTAGGCAGATTAAACCTGGAGGCAAGGCACTTATACAAAAACAATTCTTAGAGAAAAGAAAGGACAAAACAGAAAATACATATCATAAACCAAATTTATACCTGCTCTTAGAATTATCTATCAAAAAATTGTTTGCCACGAGGTTTCTGATGCAATACATTTAGAATAAACATAAAACAGTTAGGCAAAATAGTGGTCATGATTGCAGTTATAAAGAAGCTATATATTGATCAACGCATAGAATTAGTTTTTAAGGTGGATGTCAGAATTTTGCACCAAAAGATTTGAGATGTATGATCATAACACAGATGCCAATGTTTTATTGTTTGACATACAGTTGCAAATTTAATTCTGTGACCCAAGAGGGAAAAGTTCCTGCCAGTTGATTGTAGGACAGATCTCTGCAAAGAGAACAAAACTTTATGCTTAAGTACTCTGGAAATAGATCTAACAGAAATCATATTTAAAATTTTGGCACACATGTCTTTGTTATCCAACATGGACATTGAAGTGCCAGAATAGAATGATATCCAAGTGGTATACTCCAAAAGAACTGAAGTGACTCCAATCAAGGCAAAAACAGAAATGTATTCTTATATGAAAAATGCATAAGAGGGGAAGGAGCATACACACTGGTAAGCGACGAGCTCTTTTGTGTCGGCAAGCTACCAGTTAAGCTATTATTCCCAAGAAATCTGTTTGAAGAAATAATAAAACTTAACTACGATTTTAAAAGCATGAGTTAGATTTTGTAACTGAGTGAAAACATCAAATGAAGCCTTTTTCTTACAAGAACTTTAGTTTACTCAAGTCGAAGAGAGACTGAGGAATTGAACCTCTTATATCGTTAAAGCTCAGATCGCTGTATGAGATAAAATTATGAAATTTTAATTGTGCTGATATGAACACTTGTAACAATCAAATATCATCAATGTATGACTTTAAGAAAACAACATTCAATGCTTACAGATACTGTAAATTATTATTGTATTGGGAAAAGTCTGATGGAAGCTGACCAGAAATTTTGCAATTCCTTAAGATCCTATACAACATAACAATGAAGTGATTTTAAATATCTGACACAGTACATCATAATAAATAGTAAAAAATGTATTAAAGAAAACTTGAGGGATTTTGCCGTCATACAATGTTTCTAGATAATTCATATTAATAATGAAATCCATGTTAGAGCTTCCATTTATTATATCACCTATTCGCCTGTTCCAAAAGTATACAATGTTAGCTAACCAAGAAAATGGATACTCAAAATTCATAGAGGCATCCTTGTGTATTTAATTCTGCAACAGAAGTAATCTATAACAAAGAGAATGTGTATCAGGTCAATCATGCACTTACAGATCATTCATCTGGGTGAGATTTGAAAAGCTCGCAGGAATTGGACCTTGAAAAGAATTGCCTTGCATCCACCTATACGACAAATAGCGGAAATAGATACCATCTTAAACTATATATGCTGACAAAAAACTTAAAATTATATTCAATTTCAAGGAAAAATTTGTGTTTCTTTTCTTTTCACAACTTTGTATTAATCTAGATATTTGTAAGAAGGCAAGGAGTCTGTAGCGCTAGAGAACGTACACAATGCTTACACTATACTACACATGCTACAAGTGTGATATGCCCTTCTGTGCTACACATTTCTTTTTGCCTATTTGTCAAAGCTCTTAATGACAGTCTAATTTTAAAAAAGTTTGCTGATCGAAAATATTCGGAAATCCACATTAGGCTAGATAGCAGAAAAGGACCATGCTCAATGGTTTCAGGAGGCTCAAAGATGGAGCAAAGGTAACTTGAGAATGGATTAAAATCTTATGGAACCTTACAATGATGACAGATTTGTAAAACTTCCAATGAAATCAGGCATTTTACTGGTGAAATTGTTATCGGAGATCCAGCTGGAAGAAAAATTATAGTTAGGTAAATATCATTGACGACAAATACCAAATTTCTAAATAGAGAACCACTAAGGATTTTTTACAAAGTCATTAAGCTTTTAAGATTAGATAGTTCGGATGGTAAGTCGCCACTAAGCCCAGAACTGTCCATGTACCTGCAGGTATAAGATGACAGAAATGTTTCATCAATTCGACATTGTTAACAATGTCGTGCAATAGTAGCAGACATTGAAATGGTTGTTAAAGCTCACAATAATTGTAGACTTATCATGCCACCAAACTCGGGAGGGATTGTGCCACTGAAGTTGTTTGTACCAATACCCCTGCAAAATTTGAATTCAATTGCCTAATAACCATAATTTTTTACTGTCACGGTACATCTCAGATTGCAATATGAGTATGAGATCTATTTCTTACAGAAAGGAGAGGTTCTTAAGATTCCCAAGCTCTTTTGGTATCCGTCCTGAGAAAGCATTGGAATGTAAAGACCTACCAAGCGCATGATTGAAGAAGTTAGGAACAATATGAGCTCTTTGTTAAAAAAAAATGTTATGTGCTAAAAAGGGAAGTTTGATCTTACACGAATTGCATGTCGATGAAGTTTCCAAGGAATGCTGGCAAAGGACCGGTCAAGTAATTTAGCGCTAGATTCCTGTAAATCATGAATCTTTTGAATTGATTTGATTGAAAAAATTACGAGACACGAAAAAAAAAGAAGTACAGATAAATCTTACAGTCCCCTTAGGCGTTTGAAGGCCTGTAGTTCTTCTGGGATTGATCCGATCACATTCAGTTGATACACTTTCCTGAAACGACGTGACAACGTTGATGAGAAGAACAAACCTGTTTTTTTTTACTATGGTTTGTGATGCAAACCTTTTTTTTATTCGCTATGGTTTGTGATGGGAAGTAACTTTTTATTAATTATTATTGATCCCTTGTACTGATTCTTTAACTTTGATTTATAACAAATTCATTCTCAAACTTATAATATCTCAAATCGGAAATAAATAAAATTTTAAATTACTTGGCTAACATAAACCACAAATGACATTAATATATAATAAAATATTTTTAAATATATATATATAATTATAACGCTCTCAAATTCACACTTTGCCATGTACCAAAATACATACTCGAAAACACTACGACATTATTTTTTTTAACTTGATTTTGACCAAAGGACTGACCATCAATATGCGGACGCAATAACTCTAAAATAGAACTCGATAGAATAGTTTAGTAAAATAAATCATTCTTTTACATTGTTCAATAAAAGAGAAGATAAAAGTAATAAAACTCAATAAAGACTAATTTGACTCAAGCTAAACTTTTATCATGTGCAAATTTTTGTATCACCTATGTTATCATATATTTATCATTTCCTTCCCTCACATACAAGATAAAAAGTAAGGAAAACGATATCCCATAAGTTATGAAGCCCAATATGTTAGGGAAATAAAATAAAGAAAAATATATATATCAAAACATGACGGATTACAGTAAAATGAGTAAAAAGTATTTTTTATCTCTTTACCCTTTTATTACTTTAGCAAAGAACTCCGGTTGCATTGATGTGACACTAGCCATTACTTTTTGTTCAATAGGTTCAAGATTTGTTCAATTAGTTCTTAGGACTCTTTATTTCTTTGATTATTTATTATCTTAAGTTGTTCAATTATAATAATTAATTTGATGAACCTTTACTAGTTATGAAAATCATTGACTTTTGTCTCGATGTCATTAAAGCTAACTAGGCTTGAACTTTAATAAGATAATTGAACCTAAGGAGGATGCAATTATAGTTGCGCCATAATAGGTATCCCTCAGTTGGGACCCAATTGAACTTGAAAGAACCCCTTTGCAATTGTTCATCCAAGAACTCTTTTAACATTTGTCCTCGAAGGGACTCAGTTGAACGAAAGGGAATCGTTTATAGTTGTACCATAAGAAATCTATTGATAGTTATTCCTAGTAGAACTTATTGATAGTTCACCGGGAGTCAAATTATACTCTTCATGCATACATTCAATCACATGTAGTATTTCTTATGACTTATTAATATTGGGATCTAAGGTTTGTGAATCAACACTCAACCAAGCATGCAAATCAATAACAATAGTCTTACCATCTTTTCAGACAGTAGAACACGACATGCGACATATTAGAACACGATCCATTTATGGGATACTAGTACTTTTACTTTACCTGTCAAAACACAATTGCATTCCTAAAGAACACGACAGTTTCCATGTCGTAGATTGTGTGGACGCAACTGGAGTTCTTCCATGTTCACTTCAGACACGACCCACGTTGGCTGGATAATGTCCGCTTTGAGACCTTGTGTTTGGTCTTGATGCGGCCGACGTAAGTGGCTCGACCCTCATTTTTGGGTTCACATCAGAGTACACGCCTGGTCCTTAGACACGACCCATGTTAGAGAATGACACGGTCTGCGTATGACGTTAGGAAGACATGGCCATTTTGGTAGCTGGTGTCGAGAATCGACACAACCATTTTATCCACGTGGTGGTCCGATAATTCTTTGTTGTCGAGGAACACTGTTCACGTCTAAGGGTGACACAGTCCATTTTCGACGCTACGATGAACTCCCAGAACACGACAGATGGTTTAAGCGCCACAATCGTTCTTACCTGTGAACACAGTTTGTTTCTTGTCAAACGCGATCCGCGTTCAGACTTCGTTGGGCGGTTGATTGTTGTAGATTCTCCTTCTCAGTTGCATGTAATTTTATTAACAGTTAAACAACAATAACGTTGTCATATACATATGATAATCTTTAGATCCCAAATACATATCTTAGTTTGCATTTGTATAATCATTCTCGATCCTCGTGCACCAGCCTCTTTTATTCTAGGTGTGTGTGTGAGAGAGAATTCAGATGAAAGAATCCCCCTCTTAACTTCCTTATATAGGGGTTTAATCAAAATTAATCCAAGTCCAACTCTAATTTATCTTTAATTTTTATTAATCTCATATTAGCTTAATAATCATTTATATCAGTCTATCTTATAAAATATTAACTTTTATTCCTAGTCGGATTGGTAACCAGTTAACCCATGCAAACACGATTTGTGTTCCACATGAACACAACTTGTGTCGTGTCTACTTCTATTCCATCTTGTCACGTGGTTCGTGTCCTACACAGACACGGTCTATTTTTCTACAACACAATCCATGTCCTTCTCGGACACGACATGTGTTGAACCACTATCTCAACTTTGTTTCATTTTCACTAGCAACACGGTCCGTCCGGATCGGACACAGTCCGTGTTGGACCTGCATTATTCTTTTCTTATTTATTTTAATCATGTGAATTTGACGAGCGTTACAATAATACTATAAACTTAAAAAACAATAAAAAAAGAAGTGTTCACATTAGCCCCCTTCTCTCTCTTGTTGTCAGAGAAGAAAGGGACCTTGGCCCCTTTCCTCTCTTTTTCGGTGAGAAGAAGAGAAAGTAATTGATCAATATGAAGGTTTATCGATAACTTCGAAAATAGTAAGGGAGGAAAGTAGGAAAAAGATTATTTAAATATCTTTATGATCGAAAAAAGAATATTGTATAAAAATTTGAGAAAAAAATGTTTTCTTATGAAAAAATATTATTTAATCTCATATTATCTCCTATATATATATATATATATATATATATATATATATATATCATTAACCCACATTGAAACTTTTAACTTATTTTCATTGTACAATCAAATAAAAGGAAAATTGTAACTCCCTAAAATTTCCCCTTTCCGAAAATATCCCTATAACTGATTTCAAATTAGAATCCCAAATATTAATCCTAGATATTATTTAACCCGGATTCCAGATATGGTTCAATGAATCTGGACACCCTATTATTTCCTCCTCATCGTAAACTTTTTCCCAGCCGATCCTAATTCCCTTTTTCTCTTCTTCCTTCTTTAGTTTCACTAGAGGGAACGACTTTTCTCTTTTACCCGGTACAAAGAGAGGACGAGATCGAGATAAAGACGGAGGAGCGATGCCTACGAGAGGGATCGTCACAAGGAAACACAAGAAGAAGTTAAGATCGAACGGGACGACAAGCTTATGAGCTAATAGGTGTGTATTATGGCGGATCACTTATAGATCTAGGACTGATGTAGATGATCATTTCCTAGGGTTCTTAAAGTTATTTGCATCATGTGATTTGATCTCTTGATATGATCGTATTTTTCATTTAAATGTGTAGCCATTCTTGAACCATATCCCTTGTTTTATTTTGATCCGTAGTCATATTGTTCTATAATCCATGTTTCATGTATTTATTTACTCATGCTCATGAATATCTTGGATGTATGCCCATATTCCTTCCTGTGGATTATCTTCTCATTTACTATGTAAATGAATCTATAGATGATGTTAAGTTCTCATATGGTATTGAAATCATTATAATTGTTCATATGTATGAGCCTGCAAATCATAGTCTATTGATTAAAATGAAAACCAGATTTTTCGCTGCAACTAAAGAACCCAAAAATCCGACGAATAGAGTCTCGATCACAGCAATGACACAGAGTCATGATCGTGACATCGAGTTTGGGCAATAATACGCTTCTGGTCATGGTCGTGATGCCAGAGTTAGAATTGTGAACCTATTTGCCTTCAGTCATCGTCATGACGTTGTAGACACGGCTTGTGACCAAGTGCGCGTGGACCTGTAAACCTAATCCCGGTCGTGACAATCAAAGCGTGAATAATCGCATTCGGTCACGGTCGTGACACCCATGCAACGACCCATGACCCTCGTGCATAAATAAACCTCTTTGGTCATGGTCATGACTCATAAGTCATGGCACGTGACCATAAAATATTGAAATGACCCCATTCGGTCACGGGCATGTCGCTTGTGTCATGGCCTGTGACTTACTGATTTTGGCTCGCATTGAGCCCATTTTTACCACATCCAATGACATTCATAATGTAGATAATTCCTGTTGCCAATACAATTTATATTATATGACATATACTAGATATCACATAACGCTAACAAGATTAATGATTATGGTTGTCATATGTATTGTTGAGAGCTATCGTTTATTGATTATTTCATATTGTTAGGGGCCGATGGCCTAGCTGTAGGTACTCCACTTTGCTCCCGTTATTTGGAGAGATCCCCTCCTTGTAACAAAGATGATACTCGAACATCCTCCCCACATGATGGACTTATTATTGTCACAGTTGGTACCCCCTCTTGACCCTATAGTTTTATTATCATGGCAACCTAGGATGAAAATTATCTCGGATGTTAAGAGCTTTGTATCATTTATTTCATTATGAGATCCGTATTGGTTATCGAATGAACATAAAGGCATCTTTAAAGTTACTAATGGGTCAAATCTAACCTAAAAACTTATGTATCACATAGACTATTGTGTTATTATGAAATTAGGAACTGTGTGTAAAATGAGTCACACATATATTTGAAAAAAAATAATAGAGGGAGCGTATTATATAGGATTTGCATTCTCTATCATCCATCATATTATATCGGAAGCCCCTTTATTATACCGAAATAGTGATACAAGTGTTTCATATTGCTTCTTATTGTCTGTATTGTCAAAGGAAAGAAAAAATATTGTGGCCTTAGAGTGTTACTCCTTATTAGTTGACCTTATCAGATCGGATGTAAAGCGAAATCTTTGTTGACCTTTGGAATATAATTTCTTATTGTTTGACCATATTGTTCAAACTATGTTATTAAAGCTATATCATTATTGTTGGCCTCTGAAAGTTGATTCTTTATTATTTGGCCTTATAAGATCGATTTCAATGATTGTACAATTGACCTTTGAATTCATTTACTTTCTAATTAGCTTTATTATTTCAAAGAATATTATATTATTGGAGAGTCATTTGACTTTATATTGAAATTGATGCATCACCTTAAGTTTGCATCATATGAACTCATCTTATTAGTATTCTATTATAATGATATTTTGAATTTGACCAATCTTACCATTGTTTCTTATCATCCTTTCATTTATTTAGTATTGAGAGTTGCCCCAAACCATTTGGGTTTATCAGATCATTTTTCAATGAACAATCTTATTGCTAAAGAGAATGTATCAGATTGGATCATCCCTTAATCGTTATCCAAATTAATATTGTCTCACACTAGGTTAAATAAAAAAGTGATGTTATTGAATTGTATCTCTTGAAGCCCATTTTAGTTACATTAATGATTCATCTATACCACTATATTATTTTATATCACTATAGAGTTAACTATCATCATTTTTATCGTTATGTTCATTCTATTTAAATTTATATCTACTTGTGCCTTATACACTTGGTGTAAAAGCTAATGAAATATTATTTTTCCTGCATTGATCCTGTAGATAATTCATTCTACAGTGGGTAATGGTGTTGGTTACTAGTGATTTGCTTGTGATGATGCTAAAATTTGCACACGTTGGTGTCTTGTGTCTTTTTTATTTTCATTTGAAAATTATAATAATTTCTGAAACTATGTCAAAATCATCATGTCGTGATTGTACTAAGACTCTTGTTTTATTTGTTTAAGACTTATGCACTTTTTGTATTCGAATATTTATCTTTCTTTATTCAAAGTCTTCCACTTTCACGTCATTTTTAGTGAATGATCAATTTAGTTAAATATTTGATCAATAGATTGTATGATCGTAGCGTCTCTAAATCCATATTTTGATATGAGTTTGAGTCCATATTTTGTTATGAATATGAGGGCGTTACAAAAATATTTTTAACTTAGAAATTCTTTTTTACATAATTCATAATTTTGGCGAAACAAAAAGGCACAAAAATTTGTGTCTTTTTCTTTGAAATCATCATAATTTTGCTGATGAGACTTTTGGAAAAACAAAAAAAAAAAGAAAAGAAGAGAGGAAGGCGTGTACAGATGAGTGATGTGGCATGTGGCTTCTAAGGTGGCGTTGGGGCAGTCGCACGTAATAATTGGGTTGTAATCGCTGCCTTGCCAAAAGTTGTTCTCGTTAAGCGCCGCTCCGCTGCATGGATCGCCGCTCGTGTTCCAAGAAGACGTCGATCTGATTCCCCATCTCTGGAATATTGTGTTCAACGCATGCACTGCAACTCATAAACAAAATAAAAAGAAAATTAACAGGATCGATTCCTTTAAGTAAATATCATTCTACAATTCTTTTTGGGTAAAAAACAGCCACAAAAACCATTGGATGATTTCCTTTTTACCGTTAAACGCATACATAGGAGTGAGCTAGACGTACCTTCTGCAGGATCTGTAACTTGAGCTGTAGCTATCTCCATAAAGAAGAAAAGACATGGAACGGAGAGAAGAAGCTGCAGAAGAAGATGAAGAGAAGGTGGAGATCCTGAAGTCCCCATGAACTTTGGGAAGAACATACACAAGGCCGATAGCTTGGTTGAGACTTCGGAATAACGATTTGGCTTTTAATACTACATGCATGCACGGTATTTAATACTACCACAATATCGAAAAAAATATGCACAATGGGGTATTTAATACAACTACAATTGTAAAAGACAGCAAAGGTTTGGACCACCTTGATTGTGAGGAGTCTAACTAAAAGAAAAAAAGAGAGTATTAAGTGATTATAATTATGAAAATTGGTTCAAAAACTGAAAAATGCTTATTTTACTTTTATTACTTCTCTTCTCCGTTTACAATTCTTTGTTCTACTATATTTATAAGACCTTCAATCATATATGACAGGAATAATAATTAACATTGCTGCCACATAGTGCAAGAAAATGACATATATTGTTTAAAGGATAAGTCGTACGTCTTTTCATAACATTATACAAAATATAACGAAATTATATTTTGAGTTTTCTTATAGATGATTTTTGTATTTTAATTTTTTAAATAACTTTATTGTATATTATATTACTCCCAGGTGGACCAGATGGAAACATCATAATAGTTGAGGATGTCATTAGGACTAGTTTCTTAATCACTATAATTGATTATGCGATCAGGTTACAATAATATATGGCCTTCTTTACCTTCCATCCTTACCTCCAAACACAGCATGCTAATTAGACTCTTTATCCCACTTGACGTGAAGACATGCATGTTAGCCTCACGGAAGACATCAAGATCCGATGGGTTTATTTTTAGAATTTTATAAACATTATTGAGATGTTATGGATTAGTAAGTTACTAACCACATCATCTCTCTTTTTTCAAAATAACACGAAACAACACCTCCTTGTATTCATCCCAAAGAAACCAAACTCTACTTATTGATTATCGATAGAATGACTTCCATACTAATTGCACATAGGATCAAAACACCTCTAAGAAATTTGTTTGGATCGAGGGGTGAGAAGAGGAAGGAAAAGAGGTGATGGAAAAGTGATGGAAAACATATTTAAGATTTGTTTGGATGGAGGAATGGGAAGAGAAATAAAAAAGATCATTTTATTTTAGTATGCTAAAAAAATAATTAAAACGTCAATTTATAAAATCGTACCAAAATATAACTCCTTATATTTTCACCAATTTAATAAAATTAATTTTAAGTGTCTTCGAAAGGTCCAACCCTTTTTTTCTTATTTAAAATTTCTAATCAAACAAGAGGTGTCCATCATAATCCCACCTCATCCCTCCTAATCCTTTAATCTAAACAAAATTTAAAAACTTAATTAACCCAACTCAATCTCGATCCATACAAAAGAATACATTAGTTATTCAAGAAATTGCTCACTCACTAAAGAAAAGACAGAACCAAGCACATGATATTGAAAATTAGTATGAGAAAATCTTTTAATAGAGTGTCATGGGAAACTATATTAATTGCCCTAAAGTTATGAATTTTTCAAAAAAAAAAAAACAACTTATTTCTTAGGTTGAAATTTGCATTACAACCACAACTTTTTGTTGCAATTTTTTTTAGGTTTTTTAAAGTTATTCGAATTGTGTTTATCAAATATGCTTGAATTTGATTTTTTTATAAAATTGACGTCCAATCTATATCAATATTTAAGGCACGGCTGAAACTTATATTGTAAATATTAAAACTAATTTGGGGAAAGTGAATGCATAGTTGCATAATATGTCGCCCACAAATTGCACCATTGAATTTTATCTGATGGCTATGATATTGTTATTTTTATTAATTTGATTAAACTTTCTATACTCGAATCTTCTTTTGATTTATCATACAATATTTTATTTTTAATTAAATATCAATTGTTGAATAAAATAATATTGAAATGAAAAACTTAATTTATAAATGATTTCGGTGTTATTTTATAATTTATTTTTAAAAACTTTTTTTTATCAGATCTTGATATTAGTTTACCGAGCTACATATAAGTTCACAAAAATTCCTTTTTCTCAAATAATTTGTAATAAATAAATTAGAGTTCAATTAAAAAGTTTATCAAGTTTGCAATTTTTGCGCATCCATTTTAACTTAATTTATTGAGGGGAAATCCTAACTTAACCTTAAATATGTTCTAATACACATGTTATAAAGTAAATAAAAAAAAAATGGGGGAATGCCGATTATACATGCATGGTCCCAACTTGATAGGGCAATGTCATGCCGTGACATCAATGATTGTGGAGCCAGAGAAAGTTGCATTTCAATTGTGTCTTTAAAGTTGCATAATATATATTTAAAAATTGACTTGACTTCAACTGTGTCTTGACTTAGATAGTGGGTAGAATGTCACAATTATACATGCATTTTTTTAAGTATAAATCAGGATCTATTATATAGATCTTATCTCACCAGTTGAGTCTCTATCAAAGTAGCATGAGTTGGATCTTGTATACGATGTCCTCAAATTATAATTCTCCCTCTCCGAATACTATAAACATATATATGAGATTAATGTGCCTCGATCTTGAGCAACAAAGTTCTGCATTTCTACATAACGCGTATGAGTCGTTGATGAGAAAATCCACGATTGATTTTGTAAGTTCAAGAAAAAGATGGTATGGGCCATCTATTTTTTCTAGACGATCCAGATTTGATTTTTTTCTTTGGTTGCCATCCAGTATTTGGGAAGCGGTGCCGATTCACCAACCCGCACGGCGCATTAGCAGTCTGTCCACATATTGGGTCCGGCTCACCATAGTCCAGATTAATATGGTGTCGCCCCGGTCGCGTGCCTGGCTGTGGCAGGTGAGACTTCCAGCGGAGATTTTCTGCATCCACAGGTTTCGAATTCGAGACCTGCTTAAGCGAGGAGGAGTCGCTTACCACTCGACCCCTACCTTGATTATTTGATAAGGAGTTTTAGGGCACACCAAATCAAGTAGTCATTTTTCTCCTCTCCCCCACCCGCATCATGACACAATTTTGAGAGCTGGAATGATCCAAGTGTTATGCATCGTTAGGAAGCGGTGATTAGCAAACTTAAAGTTGATCAAATTCCTTGACATGTCTCTCCACACAGATGCATGACCTGTTGATATGTTTTCGAAGAACAATAGTTGAAGAGTGAGCAAGCTCTCTATTTTCTAATATGATTATGTCAACAATTGAGTCAGAAGTGTCTTCTTGTTGTGTTCTTGCTAATTATTGCAGTTTTTAATAATAATATGTTTGTTCAAGTTTTCTGTTCAAACACGAATTGTATGATGTAAATTCGGCTTCTGAGTATTGTTTTGAGATATCAAAGTGCCAACTTTTATGCCATTATTGTCTTTACCCCCATTCCATTTTTATTAGTGTTGCTTCTTGTCATTGTGATCAGAAGTTCTTCAAAAAATTCTGATTGAAGAGAAAACAAAAAGCTGATTTGTTGTTTTTGCTTTGCCATTGAGCATGGAGAAGCACTGCATACATAATTTGAATAGAATATCAAAAAAACTGGAGGTAAGACTTTGTTTGACAATTAACTAATGGATGAGTGGAATGCTATGGTGGAATATGAGATAATGAAGTGGAGTGGGATGAATTATTATTAAACTCATGTTTGAATAAAAAATTTATGATGATGGATGAATTAAACTAAACCACGATATATTTGAATAAATTTTTTATAAACATAGAGTATGAAAGACTAATTTATATAAAAGTCAGTTTTACCCTTTATGGCATATCTATTATTTATGGATCTTAACAAATATATCATTTTATATATTTTTTTTATTTTTCATTTGAAACTCTTTTATAAAATTTTCTCCCATTTTTTCTCTTTCCTCTTTATATGTCTTTATTTTTTTTCCTTCTAATATATTTTGTATTTTTGTTTCATATTATTTTATCTTTTTATTCTCTTAAAAATAATAAATAAAAGAGAAATAAAGTAAAATAATATGAAAGAGAAAAACCTGACAAAATTTCTTCAAGTCGAATGCTTTGCCTATCACAAAGAAGAATAATGTCTTGAATGAATTAGGTCAAAATTATAAATATTTATTTAAAAGGATAATTTTGTCTAGAAAAAAATTATTTTCCTAATTCTACCAAATTGGTGGAATGAAAAATTTAGGAATTGGAAGTATGACCCACCTCTCAAAACCCCACATGACTCATATAATTTTTTTATCTAACATGATTTAACTAACACCACCCATCCATCTTCCACCTTATTCCCCCTAATACATCAATCCAAACAAGGCGTAAGAGTTATTGCACGGTGGCGATAGATTTAGGACTTCAAACTTCACACAGTACTAGGGATTGTTGGAAAAGTTCTGCTTGTTCACAAGGTTGCACTTTGCTGCATGCAGTGGCTTGTCATTGCATGTGAACTTTGTAGGGAAAGATCAAAGTTAGATTCTTTATTTTTCTTGTTAATGCAATTATAAATGTTTGAGGAAGATTTATATTTGTCATTAGAACAAGTAAACATTGATTGTTTCTGTTGAGAATATAGGGCGAGGAATCGACCAAGAATCAAAATAACGAATTAAAATGAGAAAAAAATATTGACACACAGATTTTTAACGTGGTAAACCCCTCTTCATCAATGTGAACAAGAGGGAAATATTCATGAGCAAAGGAGATTGTCATTAAAGAGTTTTCACAATTCAGAAGAAGTGAGTAGATCATGAAATCCGCAAATTCCTTTTTTTCTCATTTTTTTCTTTCACAATTTTGAGTACATGATATAATAATTCAAGGCACATTAACAAATCTCCACATTGACTTGAATCTTACATAACTCTCAAAATAAAAGAAAAACTAATCATATCCTCTTTTGCCAAATAGCTCTGACGAGCCTAACTTGCTCTTTGTGAGATGTCAACCAGGTCCGAGCAGAATTCGAACTTAGCAATAGGTAAGCTCTTTGTACTCATGTCTGCAGGATTATCATGGGTGCTGATCTTCTAAACTTGAACATTCGTCTTTTGCCACTACATCACGAACAAAATGATATCTCACATCAATATATTTTGTCCTTTCGTTATGCATCTGATCTTTTGTAAGATGTATTTCACTTTAACTATCATAGTATATGTTGGTAGCTTTCTCATTCATGTTGAGTTATCCAACTAATCCTCTCAACCAGATGGCTTCCTTTATAGTTTCAGTAATAGTCATATACTCTGCTTCAGTGATAGAAAATGCTACTGTTGCAACCCCCAAAAAATGATCCCCGCACAGGCTCGACCCACGAGGGCTTTTCGATGGCGTTACATGGACATTTGAACATACCATAATATGGAGTCACTAAGTATTAAAACTAAGCAAGCCATGATAATATAAATTAGAAGATAAAAGATAATAACATTGCAGCGGAAAACATAACAAGGTATCATAAAGATAAAACATATATCATGGCAGCTGAAACATATTAAAATTCATATAACATCTTGTCATCTATGAGCATAAATCTATGGTCAAATATAAGACCATAACATGAGTCTTAGGCTCATTCGACTCGATACATAATATGATATTAAGATTCATTAGACATGACCCTAATGACTTATAGGCCTACATGACCTAGACATGACCATGTGCAAACTAACACCGCCATGAGCACACCACCACCAAGTCCCTCGTGCATCATCACCTGCATGGATCCAGGAGCAGGGGAGGTGAAAATCCTCCGGTTAGAGTATGTAAAGGTCGGCTCGTATCATGCAACATAAACATCATATCTATATAACTCATCATTAACATAAACATAGTCCTCGAACATATATCAATTCAGGATAAACATAAGCATGATCATAAGCATTACATACATAGAAGTCATCTCATACATGAAACATAGAAGAGCTTAGACATCTTATGTTCATGTTCATCATCATTTACATCATCTTTACATCTTTACATAATTAGCCATATGATATGTATTGAGTTAACTTTAACTCACATCATCATCATTATCATCTTAATCATAGGCCAATTATTATATTTACTTTGAGGAGCCTTAGGAAACATCAATACATAACATGGCTAGCTAGACCGACCCTCCCTTCAAGGCCATACATAGGAAGTTCAGTCACTAATTCTAGTGAAAGACATAACTTCCTGAGAAGTGCCAAGACATCTTCCCCCATCATTAATGTGCCAAGACTAAATTCCTCAAAGCTTCATCTTCATTACATACATCAAGCATGTCAAACAATCTTATAATTTTAACTTAATTACGACTTGACATCCAACATGATGTCTAGGTGTATTTTAATCATCAAACAAGATTTTCTAACCTAAGAGCATGATAAACATCATGTAATTATACAATAATAATTAAAAGAATACATACATGGGTCATTATTGCTCAAATGATAACCTAACATGATTATGACATATAATTGTGCAATAATCATTAAAAGATTAAAACATGGATTATAATTGATTAATGTATAATCTGTCATAACATAAATTCATGAAGGAAATTAATTAAATAAGTTAACATGACTATGACTGAAATAAATGCCACTACGGGCCAATTGGGTACGCTACGACATGAGTGGGTGTGTTACGGTCATTCTAGAGTTCGCTAGGGGCGCATGAGAGTTTCACAAAGCAGAGTCGTAGCCGGGTCATAGTCCGACTCTGTTCGATAAACAAAAAAATTGAAAGAGAAGGAATGTGCTACTGGTTAAGGCATCGCTACGACCACACTGTGCGCTACGAGCCTCCTCTTAACGCCATGGTACCAACTAGGCCGATACAGCTTCCCTAGGCCTGCTACAGCCTTAAGGAGTCCCCTACGACCTCATGGGAAATTACTACGACCCGTATGGGCTCAGTACGGTCTATAAGGGCTCCGCTACGGGTTGGAATGAGCTCACTACGGTCTCATTACTGGCAGCCCATAACCAGCCTCTGGAGCTCACTTTTCTCCCCCGTTTCAACCTATTTTCATGTTAAACCTCCATAGTTTCACCCCCATACATCCATACCATGAATGGAACTTCATATATGCAATATTTACTTCATTTTAGGGTCTATAACATGCTAAAAAATGCATAGAGAATGTGAGATTTAAGTTCAATTGGTCTAGGTTGAAATCTAGGGTTCATATGCACAATTAGGATTCTTAGTCCATCTTTTATATGGTTTTAAGATTCGTGGCATGAGGGAACCATATGATTGGTCATATAAACATTTCAATGACATAATGGGTCATGGCATTCATCATATGGTTCATGGCATAACAATTTCATATAAAAGAGTTATTAAAGCACAAGAACAATCACACTCATGCATGAATTTCTATATGACATCGATAATATTTCTTCCTTCTAATAACAAGTGTTCTTATACTCCTCACATACATAGAATGAGATAAGAAAATGAGGGATTGAATCCCCTTTACATACCTTTGCTAAATCTCTAAAAATTTCTTCTTCCCCATTGGTGATTCCTTCTTCTCTTTTCCCCTAAAGCTCCAATATCTTCTTCTTCTCCTTCCGTTGGCCTTTCTTGCTCCTCTTCAACACCCTCTTGAGATGCAATAGGAATGAAAAGCTTCAAAACCTAACCATGGTGACCTTCTTGTGGGGAGGTATATGAGACGAGGGAGAAGGATTTGGGGAAAAATGAGAAAAATGGTTGGTTTCCCTCATTTATACTTAGGGCACTACTCACTTAAGTGAGGTTGTGGGTCATTTAAACCAATGAGCCTGTTTTAAAAAAAATGGGGAGTTACAACTGTGTCCTGCAAAATAGCTTTTCAATTAACAGCACAATCACCAATAGTAAAAACATAATCTATGAGAGATCTTCTTCTATCCAAATCTCTTGTAAAATCTGAATCAGCATAACTAATCAGACCAACTGTACTCTTACCAAATTCTAAACACATAATACTACCAACTTCACTAGAGTATGAAACATTTGACATATACCTTATGTCATCATCTGATTTTGAAAAATATGAAGTTGAAAGTTTGATAAGTAGTTTTCATATAGACAATTCTGTGCCACAACACTTGCATTTTCTATTCATTTTCAGCTTAAATGTATATTATCTCTTGTCTATAATCTTGATTTCCTAAACTTTTCATATAGTTGACATGTAGAGTTTTATACCAAGATATATACCTATATTGATGAAATTTCAGCTTTCTTTATCTCATTTTTTATTTTCCGATTAATTGCTAACCTAATCCATTTCATCAAATCACTATATGAGAAACATTTCTGATTTAACTGCTCATTAGAAACTAATGTATGAGATGCTATTTGTTGTTTTGTCTTTAGCACAAGATATTTTGAAGCTGTCAAAATTATTCTTGAGAGCATCTGCTGCCTTTTTGAACTGCTGTTGCAGAAGCTGCCATCTGTCCAATGTCTCCCACCTTTTTGAAGCTGCAATAGAAGATTCCTTGGAGGGGACAGCTGGCACGATCACAGAGTTTT
>LTAE01007708.1:5853-24369 GCA_001647135.1 Pontederia paniculata | reverse complement strand
TGTTTCAGAAATCAGCTCAACAAGTTCATCAGAACATACTGAGTTCACTTACAAATTTATGATCATTCAAAACATTCTCGGGATCCTAGATTCAACATAAGTGATAATCTATCTTGTGCTAATTGTTTTGAAAAATATTTTTACACCAATTCACCCCCCTCTTGGTGCCAAGTGATCCAACAATTACAAATGCTCCAATTTCGGCCTCTCAAAAAGTAGAGAGAAGAGAGAGAAAAACCCTAATTATCCTTATATATCTCACTATATCGGCCACCAACCATTCACGACCCGCTACCTTCGTTACGGCCTGAAGAAACCTCCGCTATGATTAATTGAACATGCGCTACGACCACTGAAGTGTGCTACGGTTGCTGGAGTGCGTTACGGCCGTGAGAAGGTATGCTACGACCATGAGGAGATCTGTTACGCCCACAAGAATGCACTATGACCGAGAAGACGCGCTACGGCCGTTATCGTGTGCGCTACGGCCAAGATTGGGTCGCGCTACGGTGAGGGGAGAATGTGCTACGGTCGTTGCATGTGCTACGGCCTGACCGTAGCACAATCTCATTCTTTGCGCCTATCCGAGTCGATACAGAGCCTCACTACGACTGAAGACTCCTCTTCTCTTCTTTTCTCTTGCCTTGTTCATTCCATTCTACCTCTCTTCTCTTCGTTTCATTTCATTCCTTCAATTTCATCCAACTTTGAGTAGCTCATCATTCTTTTAGAAAATCGACGTCAAATTAACTTAAATCACATAATAGAACTATGAAATTAGTGAATTGTGCTAATCATAAGTGTGGATTTATCATGTTTATCAATAAATTATGACATTGATGATGCAGACGTCGTGATATGATGATTTGCACATAATAAAATTCTAGATTGAATCAAATTAGTCTTTATTAAATTTTATTAGTTTTATCTTTTTGTTTATTGAACAATGTTTCATTGGTTAGATTATTTTATTAATTTTTTTATTTTAAAATTATTGTTTTTGCATTATATGTTTAGTATATTGATCACCTTTTTAATTAAAATTAAATTAAAAAAGTAATGTCGTAGCGTCTTTAAATATATTTTCTAATATGTGGCAGAACGTGAATTTTGGTGACATTACACTTATTATATTTTTTATTATTTAACCAAATAGTCATGATATAAAATAGATATGGTTGGATATAAAGTTGAGCAAATTCAGAACATGTAGAAATTAAGTTTGCGAGGTATCTTTTATTATTTTTCATATTATTAATTTCTTCACGAGTTCGTGACGAGAACAGAGAAGACAAACAAGCTAAAAGCCCACTGGCCAGTATTGCAAAAGGTAAGGGAAAGAGAGAGATTCGTGGGACTTGTTCTGCTTGAATTGGCGGTAATTTGGAGCGGCATTGCAAACGAGAAGGTTTCTTACTAATATTGTCATTGTTGATTACTTGATTTGGTTGAAATTTCGATGTGATATTAATAAAAATTTTGAATGTAGATAATTATAAGTGAAAATTATGTGTTTTCAGTAATTATTTTTTATTATTGGATAAATATAAATGCTCGAAGGTTGAAATTTAGAATACAAGGTAAATGATAAATAATTAAAATGAAAAACGTTTACAATTAAATTTTGAATAATTTATTATGTTAGTGATTAATTTAATGTAATTTATTTAGTTAAAAAATATTTTATTTTATTAACTTTATATTTTCATTTAATGCATATTTTTTATCAATTTTCTGTCAAATATTTCATTTTATTACTATGTTATTATTTTAAATTAGTTTTAAATAAATTTATTTCAATAACCATATTCTAATTCTTGCTTTGTTTCAATGTTTTCCCTTCTTTCATTTTGTAATTCATTGTTTCGAGCACAATTCTTAAACTAGTCGATAAAATATTTATTATAATTATTAACTTTTATTTTAATATGCCTAGATTTTTATTTTGATTTTTTTACAAAAAACCAATGTGTTGATTAAAATTTTGGCCCATGTCGACCAGCCAAATAAAGTAATGCATAATTATTTTGTGTTTATTTTCTATTAAATATTATAACTTTACCATTATAATTATAAAAAAAATAAAATTATCAATTTATTATTTGTTATTAAATATATTATAAATTTATCTTTTAAAGTTAGCATAATTAGTTCTTATTTTTTTCATTATATTTATTTAGTTTATGTATTCTATATATTAACTTCATTATTATATTATTAATTTGGATCACTTTTCAATTTAACAACTTATATATATTATTGTTGTTTGTCTTGAATTATTATACCATGTACTCAAAATTTTGAAAAAAAATGAGTGAAAAGAAGCATCTTTGGAGCTAGCGGAGGGTTTGAGCTGCTAGAGTTTATTATGATGTATTTTTTTTCTTTATAATGAAAACTCTTAGACAGTGGCATCCTTTTCCGTGGATATTTTTCTCTTATTCCCATCGATGAAAAGAATTTTATCACGTTAAACATCTATGTCAATTTTTAGAACGGGTTGAAGAAGATGTTATCCGGGAAGAAGCCCGATACTATGGAGGCATCTACCTGGGAGAAACTCGATGAGAAAGCCACGCCTGCTATTCGATTGTGCTTGATGAATGATGTTCTTTAAGAAGTCCTCACAGAGAAGACATTGACATATCTATGGTTAAAGTTGGAAGCTTTGTACTTGACCAAAACTCTAGCAAACACTACAAGAAAAATGCCTATTTGCGAGCAAAACTTAGCGAGCAAATTTTGCTCTCCGATATTTTTGCTAGTTACGAGTAACAGGTGAGTCAAGTATGAGGGAAAACTATAAAAAAAGCCCAAAAATTACCGAACAAATCAGCAACCAAAATGCGATCAAAGGATTTTGCTCGCCATTAGCAAACAAAATTATGGAATATTAGCGGACAAAAGTTCCTCACCGAAAAAAAAAACAAATAATTTGTATGATTCAAAATTAGTGAGCAATTTACCGAGCAAATATTCGCTCGCAAATTAGCGAATAAAATATGTTATAATAGCAGAAAAAAGTTTCCTTGCTGAAAAAAAAACAAATAATTTTTGTGATTCACAATTAGCGAGCAATTTGGCGAGCAATATACAAAGCAAACTTTTGCTCGTCAATTTCCTTGAAAATAATTATTCCCTTTTTTGGCGAGAAATTTAGGGAGCTAATTAGCAGGTAAACTTCTGCTCTCTAATCACGAATAAATTGACTCTGACTCGATTCAGTTCCTCTTTCTTATTTCACTTAACAATGTTTATTCTTCCCCCAATTTGGTGTCTGTTCATCTGTCATTGCATCGGCCGCCGTCAACGTTCGTCGATCAACCTCGATAACGCTAGTATCCCTTCTTCCCCTACGTCGGCCGACAATGCTAGGACTTGTGCACGAGAAGGATACGCTTGTGCGCTGCGCCAATGTGCAGGTTGTGCCCCGGGTACCGGCTGCGTCTCGTGTGCGGGCTGCACCTAGTGCGCTGCGCCAACGCGCAAGTTGCACTTCAAGCGTAGGTTGCAACCTACGCTGGGGCTACAGTCGTGTGTGAGCGCTGGCCCGCGCTGGGGCTGCGCCCTGCGCATGGGCGCTAGCCCGGCCGTGCTGGGGCTGCAGCCATGCAGGAGGGATGGCATGCACGCAGTCTGCAGTCGTACATGGGCGCTAGCCCGCGCAGGCTGCACCCCACGTGGGCTATGCATTCAAATTGTATTTTCCTTTTGATTCCTGTGCTTGTTTGCTATCGTTAACTGGTAATAAAAAACCTTGATTTACCTTCCTATGCAAATTGCATTCAACTATTTTATGTATCGGATTCATATGTTCAATGGCTCTTTAATAAAATGTTATTTTATTTTGGTTTCATTTATATGCTATTTTGGTTTGCAAAAGTTTGTTCTCTAGTTAGTTGAAAGGTTTGTTCTCTAATGAAATATTATTTTATTTTGGATGTATATACTAGTAATGAAACAATTGATGGCTCAAATGAAGAAGAATTTGATTCATTATCGAGCACTTAAATACATTTTTTTTTCTCATGAGTTTTTATTTACGAATTTTAACTTTATTGTAATTATGTATACTTTTTTTAGGTTATGGCTACTCGTGGGAGAGGCCATGGTTGAGCTCGTTCCATGTCTAGGACACTTGAGTACGACGAGACTGGCATATTTGACACTCCTACGCTTGGTAGTTATATAGTTATAGTTTATTTCATTGATTTTTCTATTGAGTTGTTTTACTATTAACTTGTTCATTATATCAGAGGTTCTTCGTCGCAACAACCATCAGTCGTCGGGCTTGAGCATTTGCCATATAAGGTCATTCCTCCTATTGGCATTACAATTGATGACTCGATGAAGTTGTAACTTTAATATTTCTTTAATTTTAAATATTATTTAATTTTTAATGATATATTCTTTTTTGAGTTCATGACTACTTTAATTTGAAATATTATTTAAATCTTAATAATATTTTATACTTTCTTATTATGTAGGAATATTGAAAAATGAAAAAAGCTATGATGGCGGGTAAACAAAATAGAGTAATTATGCTTGAATTATTGGAGTATATCATATTTTGGTATATTTTATCGAGACTTGTACAAGAAGATGCACAACAGTAAGAAGACTAATAACCTTATCCTAGGAGTAGATCATATTGTGGTATATTTTATTAAGTTTTTACATTATTTTAGTCCATAATTTATTTATTTTGATTACTAATGTAAAGAGAGGTCAATTATTATATTTTTCAGGATAGTTATGATTTACTTATGGAAGAGAAATATTCATCATCACAACCTCTTGAGTTTAATGCAATAGTATGACATGAAGTCGTAAGACTTACTAGTGCTGGGAGACTTAGTGTATAAAATCATTTCCATCTTCCATGGTGAGCACTGCTTCTATTTCTAGCCCTACATCTAGTTTAGCCACCGTCCCTCATCTTCCTGTTGAAGATATAAGAACCGTAGTTGATGAGTGTTTAGAGACTCGTGTGAGGCCCATGTTGGAGGAGTAGGAGTACTTTCAGTGTATTTGTGATAATGTTGTTGCATCATCTACATGACATCATCATGAGGATGAGAATGAGTAGGATGGTTATGTATCTTATGTTTGAGGATATCGATGAATGTATGTTATGTTTCGACAAATTTGATATATTATATATTATGTGATTGTGATGTTTATATTATGTGATTTGTGATGATTGTGTTACGTGTTTTCTATTTTGTGTTATTTATTTAGATGTGTTATGTGATGAGATCGTATTATATTTTATAATCTATTTTATAATATATATTTTTTATTTTTTAAAAAAATAAAATTAGCGAGCAAATATCGAGGAAATAATGAGCAAATTTTGACTAAACTATGATGAATTTAGCGAGTAGTTTTTGAATAATTAGTAATTAACGAGTATTTATCAAACAAATCAACAAGCAATTAGCACCCATTTAGCGAGCAAATTTCGAGTAAAGAGGATGACCATTATTTTTTCTTCTTTAAAAAATAAAATTTTCAGCGGACAAATGATAGTAGATTGCGAGTAGATAGCGAACAATTAGCGAGCATTTAACGAACGAAAAAATTGCTCGCTAATTACAAGTAATATTCAGCGAGCAAATACTTCATCGACAATTGCTCGCTATTTGGTCGGAAATATTTTTAGCGAGCAAATTCCGAGCAATTAACGATTGAATAGTTGCTCGCTAAATGCTTCCTTTCTTGTGGTAAAATCGACTCGCGTTGAAGCACACACGTACACCTTTCGTATGACATATGACAGAAGGTACATTGATCATATCTCATATTAGTGAGTTTGTTATCCTTATCAATGATTTGAAAAACACAAATGTTAAGATTGATGATGAATATCAAGCGTTATTGCTTATGTTCTTTTTGTCATCTTCATATACAATCTTTAAAGAAATTATGATCTACGATAGGGACAAAGTTACTTTTGATAATGTGAAAGATAGACTATTGAGTAAGTAAAAATTGGAGAATAAATTGGGATCCAAAAACAACCTAGATGAGCATGCCTCAAATTTGATCGCAAGAGGAAGACATCAAACAAAGAATCCGAATCAAGATAGATCCATATCTAAATCGAGCACGGAGATCAAGTATACAATTATTGTAAGAAGAATGGTCATATCAAAAAGCATGTTATAAATTACAAAACAAGAATAAGAAGTTAAATAAGAGCAACAAGAAGGGAAATCAGAAAGACATACATAGCATATGCTAGTGTAGCCGAGAGTGGCAATGAAGATATTTCGATTGTCATGACAACTATTAAATTTAGATTTTCAAATGAATGGATTCTCGATTTTAGATGCTCATACCGCATGTACCTTAATAAGGATTGGTTTTCAACATACAAACCAATTGAAGATGGAGTTATTCTTATGGGTAATAATGCAGTTTGTAAGATTATTGGTCTATTCATATTAAGATTATGATAGAGTTGTCATAATCTTAACATATGTGAGGCATGTCCCTGATCTAAAAAAAATTCTCATTTCTCTTGATATTTTGGGCTCAAATGGTTGTAAAATTGTTATAGAATTCATGAATTAAAGATTTCTCAAGGTGCTCTTGTGTTAATTAAAGGTTAAAAAATTGATAGCTTGTGTTTTCTTCTCGGTTCAATTGTGACAAGTTCAGTAATGATTTCATCATCCATTTTAAAAAAGGATTCTACAAAATTACGCCACATGCATTTGAATATGAGAGAGAAAGACAAGCAAGTTCTAAGCAACAAAGGTCTTCTTCCAGTATCAAAAGTTGAAAAAAATTAGAATTATGTGAATATTGTATTTCTGAAAAGTAAAAGAGAGTTAGTTTCAATTCGACAATTCATAGGACAAATGGAACCCTAGTTTAGTCATTCAGATTTATGGGATTTTTCTCAAGTTCCTTCAAAGGAAGATAATAGATATTTATTTACATTTAAGATGACTTTCTCTAGAACAAGTTTGTTTCTATTTTGTGAAATGTAAAAATAATATTTTTAAGATATTTAAGTAGTGAAAAACTTTGATAGAAACGCAAACTGAAAAAGTTTTTAAGAGGCTGTGAACAGATAATGAACCTGAGTTTTGTGGTTCAAATTTTAATGACTTTATATGAGAAAGAAATTATTGTTAGACATTGCACGGTAATGAGGACTGAGCGAAATTACATTGCAGAAAGAATGAACATAGCTCTACTTGAGATAGCTCAATGTATGTTATCAAATGCACGAATACAAAAGGTTTTTTTGGATAGAGATATGAACTTGACATGTCATTTTATCAATTGATCTTCTGATCGATCATTGGATTTGAAGATTCTTGAAAAAGTATGATGAAGTAATTCTCCTAATTACTCACATTTTAGAGTTTTCGGTTATCCTGTATATACATATGTAAATGATGTAAAACTTAAACCTAAACCTAGGAAGTTCTATGCATTGCATTCCGCAATTGTGAGCATCAGAAGCAGTAATATGAACTCTCCATAGATCTTGCTCCAACTCGCTTCGCACATGAGAGAATTTGGAGATTTTAGCTTGTAGAATGATATCATGCAACTCTTTAATCGCATTGTCCTAGCTAATTTACTACAACAACTGTGCTACAAACTCTAGTCTACCTTGGAGGCCATTGGGGCTATGCTACTATACTAGTACGAGGACATCAGATACAAATGTGCATATCACACATGAATCAACAACATTATGAGGAACATGCATGACTAGTGCGCTAGCCAAGGACTTTACTTCTTTCAACTCCAACTGCCTCCTCCACACCTACTATACTTGGGTTTTCTCATTTCACTTTCTTATTTTCATCTTTATTTGCAATATGTTCATTTTCTTCCGTGTTTTGGATTCCAAACACTGAGACAATGTTGAGTTCAAGCTTGGGGGAGAATGTATTTCATGCATCATGTTTGCATTAGTATTTGCATATCATTTCGGGTTGCCCTTTATTGATGGCGTATAGGGTAACCCGAGCAGATTATGGTCTAACCGTATTCATGAATATGGTCGTACCGAGTTACTAACTGATGAATTTTGACCTGGTTGTATTGATGAATAAGATCATATCGATCGACCCGACCATATTTCGGTCCAATCATATCGATGGATACGGTCGTATCGACCTTTAGAAATAACTCCAATACCATTCTAACTTAGTGATGATGATGATATGTTTGATAAGAATTTTGATTATAATCATACAAGAGTCATAAGACACTACTTCATTAGTAATAATGGAAGATATGAAATAGGAAATGAAGAACAATAAACAATAATAACAGCATATGAAGTTAAAACTCCAGCATTCTAACTTATAACATCATCAAGTCATATGCAATCATGTAAAAGAATACTTGAGAAAAATCCCTTGGATCGAACGAACCGATGCTTTTTTTTCTCTTCAAAAACAAAAATTCTGTCTCGAGGATTTGCTATAGGATTGAGATTCGATTCAAGGATCAAACTAGAATATTTAGAATTTCATTGTTTGATCAGTTAAACACACTTTTCTGACGATGAATTGGTTCATGGTGTCCCTTCCAAGCGTTGGCTTGCACCGCGACTTCCCTAGACCACTGTTGTGTTATTCGCATCCCTCCTTCCTCGTTCTATTAATGTTTCGTCCAACACGTAATGAAGAGGTCGAGAACGAAGAGAGAAAGGAAAAGGAGAGTTGAAAGGTAAAGGAAGAAAAGAAAGAAAAGAAAGAAAGTTTGTGGAGATCTTGTTGTGGAGCACTTAGTTTTCCCATAGTCTTCTAATTAATTATATTTTTTTGTTTATTTATATTTTTTCAGGTTATTACAAAGAAACTTTTAATGTAAACCAATTAAGATTTTGGTGTTTGCAACAAAGACTATTACCAGTAAAAGTCTTTCCTGTTAATCAAATAGCCCGATGTACCTATCGTTCAAAAATATGTCATTATGAGTTCCAAAGATTGCACTGGTTATTTCCTTTAAAAAAATTGCAGATGTTACATGATATGATTTGGCAAAATCGCAACCTGATATATGTAGCCTAGATATAGCTGAGGCTGATTTTCGGTTTGTGGCACATATCATAGTATTAGGTCTCATGTAATATATGAACTCTAAAAGAACTCTGCAGGCATATGATGGATGAACTAAACTAAAGAGGAAATCTTGATTTGAGCTTGACTAAAAGATGCATATCCAGCGACGTTGGACATGTCATTTATTGGTTGGTTTCCAGGAAACCGTATAATACACACAGTTATTTGAGATTTTTTTAGTTGTTCGATTAGTATTCAAATTATTAGTATTCAAATTATTAGTATTTAATTAATACGATAAAAAAATATAGTATTAAAAATTAACTTAGATTTGAGATTTATTTTCATCTTAACTCAGCTCAATCAACTTGAGCCAAGTCTTGTTGATACCAATCTATTTTTCAGAGTGACTAACACGAGATAATTAAAAGTTCTTAAAAACATAGTCTTTAAATGATTAAAATCCTTAGATATAACCTTAGTCATTTAGCTAAAAATAAAAACTCCCTAACAATGTTAATTAGGTTGAGGGAGTCGATCGATTGTTCTAGCTTATTTCTGTTGTTCAGGGTAGGGACCAAAAGTATTAAAGCCTCCATTAATGGGGAGTCCTACTACTCATGCCAGATGCAGCTGGGTGTTATGATATTGTTATACAACTTGTTTCTGTCCATGACAACAAAATCGTCCACTGCGATTCTAACAGAGATCTGGTTTTCAGCTCAGTGATGCAGTCGTTGTTGGTCCCAGAGAAAATGGACCACAGATATAATAGTATGTGTTGCAAGCAAATGCTTAACTAACAACAAATTTAAAAGCATATATGTTATTAGTGTGTCAATACTTATTTCATTTAAACATGGACGCTAATTCAATTTATTAGTGATAATTTGATTTTAACATATATATATATATAATATTTAAAACTAATTAATGTATAAAAGTAACATAATTTAAAAATATTATTGGAAACCTTTTTTTTATATTGTTTGCACAGAGGGCGGGACTGTGATCAAATTATATAAGGTGCATGTCCTGTGGGCCACGAAAGAACACGTACTTCGTTTGGCTGCAGGACGCATGGCAATTGGGACGTGTGGTTTATGTCCATGCAGGAATATATATGATTAGATTTATTATTGGTTGTTGCATAAAACTAAGTTTAGTGATCCAATGAATTAAGCAAGTAGATTTAAATTAATTAACTTGTGATTACTGCCATTCCAATCGTGTTCTGAATCCAGGCTGTTATCGGTGCCAGTTCTGATATATTCATGTAGGAAGTTGCAGAGGAATATAAAAAAAAACAAGATTCCAACTCAAGTAGTCTAAATTAATATGCATACACATATTTATATATGATTCGGGGGCACATTCCATTGGTGGTATTTCGATCTTGTTTTTAGCCACGACGTATTGACTAGATTTTGTTACTCGTCGTTTGTTCAAGTTCTGCCACAAAACATTCAAAATTGACAGGATCAGATTTCATGATTTGTATAAAACTGCATGTGGCAGTGACACTGTCATGGAAGCTAAAGTATAGCAGAAGAAAATGTCACTTACTATTTAATCAATACTTTTTTTAAAAAAAATGAGAACCATAGCAATATATGTTGATTTAGTTGGAATTATCATAGTGGTGGACGTGAAACGGATTTTATCAGCCCATTCATTTTGGTCAAATTAATCTGATCCGATCATTTTTGTTTTAAATTGAAGAAATTAATTCTAGATAATGTATTATTCGATTAATAGTACTTTATTAACTAATTGTAATACTTATCTTTATTTTAGTTATTATTTTAATAATTATTATATTTTTGTTATCTTAAACATATTAGTGTTCATAAATAAATTCTTAAGATACAACAAAAGACCAACTAGATAATCCGCCTAAGCCCAAAATTAAATCGCATTGGACCAAATGACTAGAATGATGACTCAGAATGTTGAATTGTTATACTTTAAAGGCCCTGTTTGGATGCATTAGAAAAACAAAATAAAATCACAGTAATAAAATAAATCAAATTATTTCTTGAAAACGCTGTAAAATAATATAAAGTGGTGTTTGGATAATATTTTTAAAGTATATTTTTTCTACGTTTTAGCTTTGTACGTTGTAAAAAACTTATTAGTCTCTACCTCCGTTTTCTTTTTGTTTCTGCACTTTGTTCACATTTAGTTTGACATGTATTGTACTTTAGAATAATTATTACATTTTTCACATTCATCTTTTTCTTCTTACATATTAATTTCTTTTGTCATTATTTATAGCATTCTAGAGTAGTTTTTCTGTTTATAATTTTTATGATGATTATAATATTTTTTATATAATCATATAAAATTATAAATCAGGAAAAAAATATGTAAAACAAATATATAATACAATGCTTTTATAATTTCCTAGTGTTCTTTATTATGTTGCATCAATTTTATCTCAATATACGATAAATTGTATGTAATATTTATATATTTATTATTTCATAAAAAAATTCAAATATGTTATAACGATATATTAAATTATAACAGTATAATTATGTAAAATATTCTTTTCATAATTCAATGTATTTGAATGTGAATCCAAACACCTTATTGTATATTTTTACTTTAAGTTTATTATACATCGTAAATCAATTTTCAAAATATGCTTTACATCATTTTAAGAAACTTTATAATTTTTTTACAAATTACCCAAATAGGGCCTAATTCTTTTAAAATAACCCGAACTGATATGAGTTGGATATGGATTTTAATATTTCAAATTGATTAACTTGAACTATCTCGTTTATCCAGCCATTTATTTTAATTAAAATTTAACCAATTGGTTTTAGTTTAAAGTTTAAAATTATTTCAAAATTATATATAATATATATATATATATTATTTATATATATATTTTTTAAAAAAGTTAAATGCTAGGAGACACTTTATCAGTACTTTTTAAAAAGAATATAACTAATATCTAAGTGGCTACATAAGCCAATAGAATAAATTAAATAATTAATAAACAAAACATAATATATATTATTTGTATGTTAGGGAGCTTTAAGGGAAGTATATCGCACTCAAATATTCAAATTCAGAGTTGGACTCACCTTTCGAATCCAAATCACATTTTCATCAACTCGAACCAACACGACCTTATCATAATTGATCGGGTTGGATTGAGAGGTTTGAGGATGACTCAGGTCAAGTTTGATCAGACCTATGAACAACCTAGGATTTGCGACAAATGAAGCCGAATTGGTCGTTACCTAAATCGATCTTAATATATTTTGTCCTTTAATGAAAAATCAGATTAGCAATAGTGTGAAGAGTAGATTGATTGCTACAAAATACATGCATTGACAAATCACGTAATATCATCAAAGAAGATATAATAGCTTTGAGTAGCATCAAAACTCACTAGCGTCGAAGAACAAAACACTTCTTCTTCAATCTGCAAGAAATTTGAATTGCAAAAGGTTCTAGAATAATCACTAGTTGACCTTGTCATAGGGAACCCCGATCAACATCATCATGACCAATTAATTGTAATGAAATAGGATGTAAATAATGTTAGCACCAAAAGAAGATTTGAAATGGTACTGTAAGACATGAATTATGTGTCACAATGACATTGTTTATGTTCATGCATGAATTGAGATAACATATGAGCAAAGTAGCTGAGTTTCATTCGACGTAAGGTAAATTAGTCGACCGACGAGGCATTGATATCGCCTTAGATTATGAAGCGAGTCACATGCATGAAGTGTTAATTAATATTGTTGTTCAATAGGAAAGGAAACATGCTAAGAAATCAATTATCTGCATTCATCAAGGATATCCATAGTATTTTTATATTAACAAAAAGCAATATCAGAATTCTTGCAAAGTGCCTATGTACCAAGCAAACAAATTCAAAGATCATAATTCCTTAAGATGAAAACATAAGTTCAAATAATATTTGAAGATAATGCAACAATCAACTCAATTTTAACAATTGATATATCATCCACATAAATTAATAAATCTAAAAATATATGTTCTCATAAAAATGTGAAAAGAAAATAGATTCAACAACTTGAATAAAGTCATAAGAGATCAGAACATCCACAAGCTCGAAAAACTAGTTTTAAGATGCATGTCGTAATTCGTGTACAAACTAAATGTGGTGAAATCTTGTAATAATATGGAGGTAACTTCATATACACCTTTCATCGAAGTCATCTATGTAAGAACATATTATGCACATCCATTTGGTGGATTTTCTAGTCACGAGCAACATCTACCACAAAAAGAACTTAGACAATTATAAACTTTACCACAAGTGCAATTTGAGTAATCTTTAGAATATAAATATAAAAGAGTTGTTCTTCTTAAACAGCTGAAATTTTTAAGATTGTTAAATTAGATGTGCAACCAATAATCTTAAAAGCTTAAGTCATTAGAAAGAGTAGCATATTTGTATTCATATTCTTATCACTCTTTCTCTTATGTGGGTTATTCATAACTTTGGTCTTGTCCAAACTCAACATGTGGACAATTAAGGGAAAATTTATTTATTTTTTAATAAGAGCAGCGTCGAGATATGAACTCATGACCTCTTGTACCATGTTAAATTAGATGTACAATTCATAACTATAAAATCTTAAGTTGTTAGGAAGCTCAATATCTTTGTATTCATATTCTTAACAAGGAAAGTCTTTTGAAATAAACCTTGCTTTGAATCGTTCCACAAAATCATCAGCATGTCATTTCAACTTGAAGATCCATTACAACCAATATGCCATTTATCATGAGGAATTTGTTGAATGGTCAAAATATTATTTGCATTTAAAAATTCTAATTTAGTTGTTATGACCTCTTGCTATCTTGGACCCTGCAATGCTTCACAATAGTCTCATGATTTCATGAGATGAATCTAAAATCACAAGGTCGGCTTTACAATAAATAAGATTTGTGTAAGTAATATACTGAAAGAAGTGATAATGTGCGTCAGAGATCATGATTGAGTTTATCGCAAAGGAGTTTATTATCTTGTAGAGTGACAAACATAATCTTGAAGATGCATTGAAAGTTGTCATTGTTTGCTAAATCATAAATTTTCAATACTTGTCACAAATATAGGTGACATAATATGTACATAAGAATGTACAATATCACAATTGTTCGACTCATATTGCGTTTCAACAATATTAGTAGATGTGAATATGAAACTATCAAATCTTTGTGAACAATATCTTTAGACAATAACTTCCCCTGAATCAAGTTAGAAACATAGGTTGTCTAACAAAGTAAACAAAAATCATATTATAATATTAAGGATGAGAAGATTGAACATCATATGAAAGGAAAAACTTGCCCATCAAACAACCACATAAACACACGAAAATTATGAATTCTCAATGTCATAGAGGCACCATCTCTTTTTGCCATATGGATATTAAAAAAATATGCAATTCCTTGATATTGGTCCAAATTCTCTTTTGAATCAATATGATATATGTGGGCATAGCATAAAGAACCAAATAATTTTATATGGTCGTATGAAGGCAGTCGACCAAAAAGGAGATTGAAGTTAGGAGTCTTGTTTAAAAGCCATAATAAAAAGGGTATAATTTATCAAGTATGCACCTTTGAAGATGCGTTCTCCCCAAAAATTTAGTGGGAATGAAGCTTAAAAAGATAATGCTATAGCAACAACAAGGAGACGTC
The DNA here is from genome assembly GCA_001647135.1 of Pontederia paniculata. NCBI lineage: Eukaryota > Viridiplantae > Streptophyta > Magnoliopsida > Commelinales > Pontederiaceae > Pontederia > Pontederia paniculata. The sequence goes on along the minus strand of LTAE01007708.1, from coordinate 9,628 downwards.
TTTGTTGACATTCAACTCGCCTAATCTTTTGTAGAGCATGAGAACAAGAAATTTGGTGTATGACTTTTTTTAGTAGAATTTTTTTAAAATGAACCTTTAAATATTTTTCATCCTATTATCACTTTAAAAAATTTTAATGTTTTTTAAGATAATTCTGAACTAAGTTAAAAAATAAAACAATCTTTTAATAATCCTATTATCACTTTAAACAATTTTAATGTTTTTTTAAGATAATTTTGAACTAAGTTAAAAAATAAAACAATGTTTTAATATGTTTCTAACTTTGTGTGCAAAAGGTAAATCCACATGAAATGACTGTAATCATAAAAAGAGTCAAGAAATAACTAGCACCACAATGAGAATTAATGTTATATGACCCACAAATATCACAACAAATCAATCAAAATAGAAGTTGTTGTATCTATTAGGAAACTTAGTTCGAGATTGTTAGCCCATGAACATAGTTCGAGACATAAAAGAAGGCTTATCATTCTTAATAATTGTAGGACGTGAAGGATGACTCAATCTTGTATACCACAAATTTAAAGATGGAGAAATCATTGTATTAACCAACATTATCACTATTACTTCACATAAATAATGCACACAACCATGTAAGTCACGCTATCCAATCGACGATCTTATAACATGGTCCTGTGAATACTACACAAATTTAAAGAAACAAAATTGTAAAAAAAATTAGAACATGATATGCATATCTAAATAAATTGTAAATCGCAAATAAGAAGTTAAGACTTAACTTTAGTTGCAACGTGATACTATTCTAAATAAATTTGAAATTGTTAGAGAATAGTTGTAACTTAAAAAATAAATTTGAAAAGTACACATTGTGGAAATGAGACTCAAATGTCATCTTCTTCTTCTTTTAGAACATTTTTTTCATCCATTTAACTCCTAAGGTACTGGATGATTCTAGAGAATTAGTGTTATAGTGTAGAAAACTAATTAATGATAGTTTTCATCATTTTCGAATTATGAGTGCTTCTTCATTCAAACTTAGAGTAATATAATTTTAGTTAGTTTATAGATGAATAAATGCTATTTTTTCTTTTCTATCCATTAAAGTTTTTTGTATCAAAATAAGGAAAATGAATGTTATATATCCTTCTTTCGTTATTCTCTTTTAATTTTAATTTCAATTTCAAAACAACTTTAGGCATGCATCGAACTTTTTTATGATTGATATGACAGTTGGAAACAGGAACTTAATTTTTCTCGGGTTCTAATGAATAGTTTATTTGATAGATTAGACTTAATCATGTTTGAGTAAACTAAAAATATTAAGTTTCACGAATGTTTAGATGAACCATCGAGAACTAAAAGAATAAATTATTTTTAAAATAAATAAATAAAATAAAAATAAAATAATAAAAATAATTTTTATCATAAAAAACTTATTTAAAAAATATAAATTTAATTTTATATATTACAATTAAATGTTTTTTTTGTAAAATGTAAATAGAAAATTCTTTTAGAATTATATTATTAAATTACCATAAAACTAAAATTTTAGTATTTAAATCCTTTAATAATTAAGTTAAATGTTGATGTTGAAATATAAATTAAAAGATAAAGAAAATATAAATAAAAGATAGCATAAGCTAGGAGAGAGAAAACAAAAAAAAAAAGAAAAGAAAGCTAAAAGAAAAGAGAAAAATAAATGAAAAATAAAAATGATCATGTAACATGAATTAAGGGTTACATGATCCTTGGGATGCTCCGATTTTACTTTTAAGTTTTGTTAAACATCTTGTTGTTTGATAAAACTCACCGGGATCAAATTCATGTTATACCTAGTTTTCAAACGCAATCATAATGATAATTTTCTATATTGCAGCACTTACTTTTTAAACATTATATATATATATATATATATATAAAGGTGAAATAGTCTTAGAGGAGAAGAAGTCAAGTGTCACATTTAACAACATATTATAAAAAAAGTAAAAATATTAAATAATAATAAGAATAGAATATGGTGAAAACTATTTAATATCATATCATAACATCTATCGTTACATATATAGTTAAAAATCACCAAAATTAGTTAATAAATAATAAGTAACTTTACTTTATTTAAAATTTAAATATTTTATATCTATACCTTTACAATTCTTGTCCTCCCACTAGGTGACTCATTAGAGGGTTGAGAAAGCATAGGAGCTCACGAGTAGTCGCAACAATGCAGCAAAAAATATTTTTCACTATATAGATAAGAGAATTAATGATTAGATATGTAGGAGTGGTTGAAAAATGATACATGCTCCCAAGTTTTCAATATTTCTCTATTTTTTTAAAATGTTATTATTATTATTATTATTATTATTATTATTATTATTAAAGAAACACAATCTTAGAATAAAAGAAACAACCATGGCAAGTGTCATCGTTTCATGATTTCTAAGTGTGCATCTCTTAATAAATTATGTTATAAAATTACAAATATCTAAAACTTATAAAAATATCTTTAATTCAATGACAATAAAAAACTACAAAAATCTTCTATATGTAATAGGTTTAAAAAATTATAATTAACAATAAGAAACTCACAAAAGAACTAATAAAATATGTATAATCGGATAAAGATATGCTATGGTTAAAAATATTAAGATTAAATATGATTAACTGAGAATTTAATTTTTTGTTAGTTTAATTCCATATTTAAGAACTATGACATGAGATGAAAGGGAGGAGTAAAAGAGGGTGGACAGGTCAACTTGAGATTAAAAAAACTTATGATCCGAGTTAGAAGCCCATGACCCATTCTCAAATATAATGTTTAAATATGTTATGTATATAAATTATTAAGAAAGAGTATTATCAACTTTAATTTACATTTTTGAATAAACTTATGGCAACAAATTATAATTAACTAAAACTAATATAAAAAATAAATAAACAAGTAATAAAGATATTTATATTAACAGGAAGAAGATAGTTTCCAATGAGAAGTTATTTAAAAGATAACTAAAAAATAATATTTATTTATATAATATTAAAATAAGCATAATTTGAGAAATGAAAATGACACTATATTAGTATGCTTGAAGAGAGAAAAAAATACTAGTAAAGCCTATTTCACACGTCAATTTTATTAATCCAAAAATAAAAAAAAAACATTTTAGTAATTTGATGTGAAGGCTTTGCTAATATTGATTGGCTTGTATAATTAGTCCGGAGAATTGAAGAAAGTGTTAGTATGCGCAAGATCATAGATCAGAAAAATAACGAATGTGGAGATTGTTTTATAATTTTATCTATACTATTAGGTTTCATATTGCCTTTCAACTACTTAAGAAAGAACACTAGGATCTAGATGGCACCAAGAGGGGGTGTGAGTAAATTGGTATGTTAAAAATTTTACTCTCTTTTACTTAGTTTAGACGAGTTATCAACAGAAGCATGTAAATGCAAGCATAAACAAAAAAGAGAGAAGAGAGTAGAGAGAAAACAAACAACACAAACAAACACCAAGTTTGTTGACGAGGTTCGGTCGAACTCCTGGCCTACGTCCTCGCTCCGGTCTTCTCCCACGAGATCTCCGGATATCACTATTTTCTTCTTCAAGAGCGAAGGCTCTCTGACAACTTCTTCTTTCTGGCACGAGGATAAGGAGACAACCTCTTACAGATTTCTCTCAAGAGCTCTTGGACCCTTCATGCAAGGGGAACTAAGGCTTTCGCTCATTACACTCACACTGGTAAAGTTAGTCAAAGTTGCTTCCCAAGACTCTTGGGATTACAATATATACTCT
>LTAE01007707.1:0-17926 GCA_001647135.1 Pontederia paniculata | reverse complement strand
GAGGTGGCGGACGATCGAAGGAGCTTGACTGAGGGAAAGGCTTCGGCACTTGAAGCTGCGGACGCCCGAAGGTGAGCGGTGGACGACTGAAGCACTAGGCGACAGTTCAAGTGGGTACTTCACCGAAGGAGCGGTCGACCAAAGCTGGAGCAGCGGGTGAACGGAGGAGTAGGTGAAGGTACTGTACTTGCATTAACAGCTAGTTTTCTGTGAGAGAGAATTAGGTCTTTAGTGCAGAGTATAAATGTAATCCCAAGAGTCTTGGGAAGTAACTTTGGGTGACTTTGTCTAACATTGGCAAAAATTTGTAAACACTGAGAGTGCTTAGAACGAGAGCCATAGTTCCCCTTGTGAGAAGAGTCCAAGTGATCTTGAGTAATTACATGTAAGAGGTTGTCTCCTTGTCCTCGTGCAAGAAAGGAGAAGCTGTAAGGGAGCCTTCGCCCTTGAAGACGGAAATAGTGAACTCCGAAGATCTCGTGGGAGAAGATCGGAGCAGGGACGTAGGCCAGGAGTTCGGCCAAACCTTGATAACAAAATCTGTATTTGTTCTGTGTGTTTGTTCTCTCTTTACTCTCTCCTCTATTTGTTTATGTTTGCATTTACAAGCTTCCGCTATTAACTTGTTCAAACTAACTAAAAGAGAGTAAGAATCATTAATACACCAATTCATCCCCCCCTCTTGGTGTCATCCAGATCCTACAAGGTTAGGAAAAAAAATAAGAAGAAATTGGTTTAAGATATATAGAAAGGTTCCAAGCCTTCATTTCCTTATCTCAATATGTGAATTAGGAGTTAAGAGGATAACTTACTTTTAAAAAAATAAGAATGGTGTTGGTGGGATGTAGGATTTGCATGCTTGATAAATGTTTATATATTTATTCTCATTCTTATGTGATTTAATCATGTTGTGAACTTTTTTTATTATCAGGTGATACGTCGTAGAAATGCTATGTTATATGGAAGCATTATTAGTTACATTATGATATCACTATGTTAATGAACCGTAGATTGAAATCCAAACATCGAAGTGTACAATCTCTATGTTTTTTATGATGGGGCTATCAAATCATTAACCCAAATATGCGCCAGATTAACATGTTATGGACATTATAAGCTTTAGAAAAATGTTAAGAATATTTTAGGAACAAGTTCATACATGGCTTTGCACACATTGAAATAACCCAGACATCCACTAGACTTAGCTAGATGATTAAACAATTAGAATGTGAAAAACGACACTCACTACATCAAACAAATGTCTCATCGACTTGCAATTTGATGTTTGATTGCCTAATATATGCCTGATCGATTCCAACTAGATGATAAATCGATCTTAATCAAATGACTGGTCAATAAGAATATTTTTACACATGTTAACAAATGTTTATTTTTAAGTATCTGCTTAAATGGAGTTCAAATTATGATTCTTAGATGTTAAATAATGCATATGTTTATATGTTATATTAATTACCTTTTAATTTGATGTTTATATTTTCATGTTGTATTCCTTGAGTAAGTTGTATTCCATGTTTTGGAATAAACAAAATATTGTTTAATAATTGTTATTCACTAGACATCATTAATTTTCATGCTAACTCATAATTAAATTAAAAGATGTAAGGTATTTGCTATGATTAATGGATTTCAAAGAAGATTAATTTTATTGAATAAATTAGCCTTGCCAGATCAATTATGGGGAGGAAGATAGTTTTGACTGATACGCTGCATCAAGTGAATAATATTACGTTTTTTTGAAGTTGTGATCTATATTGTTTTCATGCCTTTTTGTTGAGCTCAAGCCTCATTCTACACCAAGTTCCCATTTTATAGCAAGCACTCTATCTTGATTCAATTTCTATAAATTCATTAATTTAGAACAAAATGATCCTGCTTTATGCCTTTATTTTAGGAATTTCGGAGAAGAAGGAGTTGTCACACCCTCGCTTGAATGAACATCACAATCTTGCATGTCGCATTGCTAGAAAAGGATAAAATCACTAAAAAGCTGGAGAATCATGACAACTCATTATTGGCAAGGGTGAATCAGGGAAAATCAAGAAAAACTTTATGAAAAGATAGAGGGGAGGACAGAGGGGACATATGTCAAGAAAGAAAAGAAGAATAAAATGGAAAGAGAGGAGATATTTAAAAGGAAACCTCAAGGAGAGAGTGGAGGCTCCCATTCGCAAGGCCCCCATTTGAAGAGGATGTCATTTTTGGAGCAGCACCATTGGAACCAGGTGGAGGAACACAGAGATGACGACGCCATTGATGAACATCACCGCAGAGGAAGAACCATGAGAATTTATGAACCTTATCTTTGTATTTTGAAGATGATGCTTTGCAACTAATAGAATAATATGGAGTTAACAGTAGAAGATGATGAATTTGGATTTCTATCTTGTTTTTGAACTTGATTGAACTATTTCTGTCTTTCGTATTTTGTGAACTCAACTTTCAGTTTTGTTATTGGATCGATTGTAGTGAAGAATTTTGGTTTTCTTGATATTAGATGCGATTGACCCTCAACTTGATCTTCATTCTTGCTTCTTCATTGGACGATACGTCCTTGACCGGAGGCGTTCGTGAAGGCAGGAGGTTGTGATATTTTTGTATCCAGTGAACTGTGTTTGAGTCATTATCATCGGTAGTTTTACACTCTTGCAACCTCAAGGAATCTCTCTTGCTAACCTTAGTGTTTAGGGCGTTGGAGGACTAACCATCCCATTCGCTTACATAGTTGTATGACGCGCTCTATTACTGGAACTCTAGTCTTGTGATGCATGAACTGTATGTCGAAAGACCCTCAGTTCAGTAGCAATCATTTGACTATCCTATATAGGTTCTGAGACTTCTTCACAATACTGGCCGTGTGACTACAGGCAGAAAGTGATTTAGATCTCTCGAAAAGGAATTCATGATTCCTCTCTTCAACCGAAATCAAATTTAGTATTTTAAATTTCATGTATTAATGTTGATCAAATTCGACATCTCTGAAGTCTGCTAGCTCTAGAGTTCCTTGACACCTCTGCTATTATCTTATCTGCGTAGTCGTGATTTATAATTATCTTATCTTGTTTCTGTAATCATATAAAAAACTCCTAAAAAATAGATAATATGTATTTCTTTTCTGTAGTCTAGATCTACATCATTGATATTGCTATTTTTGGCTTGCGTTTAGATCGAATGTTATTTCTCAATATTGTTTTCGCCTCCCGTGGATTCGATACCCTAAGTACTGCATAAGATGTTCTGTATACTTGCATAATATATTAAGTTGTCTAGGACTTTTTTAAAACATGATCCTGTCTATTGAGATTCACAATTTTGCATTTACGTTGTCACAACCCTACTATTAGGCTATGCTAACCCAATTCTGAATAACACACTAGGCAGACACTGCATCAACACTCACCGGAAAAGTGATGTTCACTCATTAGCATTATTGCATAATTTTCAAGATGAGGTCGATAAGAGGATCGAACTAGATTACCATGTTAAAAAGTTTGATATTATCAAAACTCTTCAACGTGGTAATAATTTGTCATATGATTAAAATGACGAAGATGAGTCAATGATAACTTTAAAGGATAATACGATTAAAATGTAATAATTGATGACAAAGAATTTTACCATAATTTATATATGTAGAGTCATGCTTTTATCATGAGTTTAGCCTCGTGATGTTGCATATTATTATCTCTTCTCTATGACTTCTTCACATTTTGTAATTTCTTGTCTGATATTTAATATTTTTTACACCATAAATGATTTTAAGCATGATTCTCATGATATTGTGTTTGTTTGGTTACAGGGACCTAGGGAGAAAAGTTTCACACCCAGACATCTTCTGAAGTCGATGGTAGCCTATGAAGATAAATTCACACCCGAAGCTCTCCTCCAGAGATGATGATTCACACTTTTGTCGGTACTAGAAAAAAAGAGAAAAAATCAATAGCCTCTACAAGAAGATTCATTTATCATATTTCTAGGATTTTCTTGCAGGAAAAGACAAATGACAGATGTCAATAAGAGATGAGGGGACCACGATGGTATAAAAGAAAGATAAAGATAATATTCAAAGGGTTGGATAGGAGGAGGCAATCATTGTTGGAGCTTGAGAGAGAGGTTTTCCAGCAAAGTAGAGATCCCGAGATGGGTATTCAGTGATTCAATCTTGGACTGCAATGAGGAAGAAGGAGGATAAGAGTACAATTGATACCTTTTTTGTTTCATCTATTTGTGATTTCTGCAATAGATTCAAACCCTTGTTGTTTTAGATTGTTTGTAATGAATTTTAGTGGGTAAATATGTTAGCTGATATATAGGAGTGTTGCATAACTCGTTCTTGCCATTTGAATGTATCTTATTTGTGTTCTTATTGTTGTCATGTGTTTTTTTTATGTGTTGGATTACTTGCTAATTTCTTATTTCTTGAGCATGATGCTAATTTCCATATTTAGGTGTGTTCTCATTGCAATCTTCCTACGAGAGGAAGGGGCACAATGATGGGTTTTACTATGAATCGAGAGGGGGAATAAAACCTAAGAGACCATCATATGATTTATACTCAAGGTAGTGTAGGATTAGAAGTTGTCCTTTGTTTGATTAGAAAGCTGATAGTAGCTGAGAGGCTTTTGTCGGTTCATTTTTTATTTTCTAGATTTGTATTTTGATTTTTGCTATGAGATGTGGTTCTTGTTGTAATTTATATATGAGAAGTGACCATGTTGTTGGATATTACTATAAATCGAGAGGGGGTAGCACCTAAAAGACCATTACTCGATTTACCTACTGATGGTGTTAGCTAAGAAGCGACACTATACTAGATAGGAAGCTGGGGTTGGCTGAGAGGCTCCTGCCAGACAATTATTGGGCAAAAATAGATAGAGATTACTTTGACAATGAAAGTTGTCTGAAGTGATCCTTGAGATTCTGAATTGTATGTGTTTGTATCTTCAACCTTAACTTGTGAGAGCAGTTAGATTGAAGTGCCTAATGTGCGAGACTAGATATGTTTATTTCTTTTGATTCTTGATTATTGTTTGTTGAGTTTATTAATACAACGATAAGAACGAGGTCGAAAGCATCTCCCATATCCTAATGCCTATCTCCTACTGATTGTTCACTTCATCTTTTCCTACATTCAATTATTATTTTTTTAATCTAGAAAATCCAAAAATATATATTTTTTAGACTTTAGCATTGTTATTTTTATTACATCCCAAAAATCATTATTATTTCTCTCGGTTCAATTTAGTGTATAGTAGAGAATTTAAGTGACGAATTTTAATTTTCTTATGGATTCGACCCTAACATAATACAAAAAAGGTTATATGCTTGCAGCTAGAGTTGTGTGTTTAAAAAAAAATTACTTTTAAAACTTGTTGATTGAATTCATTCATCAACCCTAGTTCAAGGAATTCACACCGAGTGATACTACCTATGTAAGCTTTCACATCCTTTGATCTTGGAACTAGGCATGTTTTCACACACCACACATATCATTCCACACAACATCATCAATGTACATGAACATAAGATGCTTAAACATTTATTTGTTTCGTGTATAAAATGCTTGATGCTAAGAAATGTCATATGTATGCAAATGTTTCATGCTTATGATGATTATACAATGTTGATCTTAATATGATCTATAATTTAAGGAATACACTTGAATACATGATGATTATATTATGATGTGCATGTTGCATGATATAGACCGAACTTTATTATTCTAATCAAAAAAATTTCATCTCGCTTGTATTATGGATTCACGTGGATCTTGACGAATGATGAATTTGGCGAGTGGATTATTCATGGTGGCATAGCATAACACCCTCAGAAGTACATCTTGCCACATGATAGAACACCCTCCTAAAGATGCTATGATGATCTACACTTTGACTTTATAGCTGACTATTTGATTAGTGAACCGAATGGGGAATGAATAAAAACTTTAGAACTCTTTTCACAAAAAAACATAAAATGTGCGAAGACATAAAACATTTGTAGGGTCTCAGCATCTTGATCAACTAGTACAACTCAATAAAAAAACAAAAAGAGTCTCCTAAACCTAGATCATTGACTCATGCGCAAGCATCATCCATCACAAACATCAATCGTCATATGCGCCATCATCATCTATGTAGATCCATTACATGGAAGATCTAAAGCAAGGGAATAATTTTCCCGTGAGCTATAACACCTAACATGTAAGACACAAAGATAAAACTTTCATAATTAATTAAATAAAGCATATGAATAGGTTAAGCTAAAAAAGATAGTAAAAAATCAATTATTTTTTAACATCAATCTTTTATCATCCATCAATCATCATCAATACTTTTGTTATCACTAGAAACAATCAAATATTAATTACTCCCATATCATTAATCATTCATCAATTAGTCATTCTTGCATTGGTCCTTCACCATTAACCAGTCATTCTTTCTTTCGTCATCTGTGTCATACATTACTTTTTTTTGCATTAGGAGTAACCTATGAAGATATCATTAAACACAGTAAAATATTCATTACTCCTCAACCATAATTCATCATCATTTACTTTTTTTTTCATTCATCAACCACCAATTATTTAAACAATATGATCAATGCAATATTTAAACTAAGTGTTTATCTTATTAGTGACTTTGAGGTGACTTTAAGAATTACTTTGGATGACTTTAAGTTGCTCATGAGTCTTGGAGTCTCGCCCAATAGGTCATTGGGTATGCACAAATCACGATCGATAAGAATACTCGAGAAATCTTTTTGTTGCAGGATGGGGAGAAAGCCAATCAATAGGAACTGAATATCTGTTGTTTTATGAGGTCCCCATCATTAATAATACTATCGCTCCCAATATTCAATATATGACAACCTAATCATTAAGTTGGATGAAGATGATTGACCTTATTTTATCCACATATTAGTTCTTAACCTAATAAGAAAACTATTCTTCAATAGAGTTTAAAATGAATACATTCTCCATATTAGCAGTTGACATATGCCATGTAAGATATGGAAGCGGGTTGTGTTCATTATATAATCAAGCAACCCGAAACAAATTGTGACGTAGGCCATGTCAAGATGTGACACAATTCGTGTTTCTTCAGAATATTAATATATTATAAATCTTTTTCCGATGCGGAATGCATCCGTGGGTCACATCATAACTATGACACAGATCATGTATGATACATCATTATTATATTAATTATCTTTTGAAACACAGTTGACGCATTAGAGCAACTCATACCGTGTTTATTTTTAGCTTGGGTTGTTTCCATTATCATATCAATTAGAGTTTCTTTTTTCTTCTTATTCGGCTGATGCATATCATGTTCGAATTCGATGTGTGTCATGTTTTATTCATCATATGATTATTAAGTTCATTCAATTCAAGACACGCGCTCCGTGTCTAGGGCAACACAGGTTGTGTCTTGTAATCCTGAAGATGTGTTTCGCGAAGCGGCACAATGCTTAGGATTTTCGTCGACAGATGTGGGCCGTGTCCGAAAAAGACTTCGGTTCGTGTCTTGTCGACTATGCGACGCTTGGAGTTTCATCTATTGTCGCAAGCCGTGTTTGAAAAGAACTCAGTCCATGCTTGACGTGTTAGGGATTGCGCTGATGAACATAGACCATATCCAAGGAGGACATGGATCGTATTTCGTCGTTCAGGCCGAGGTTTTGCTACTTTTTCGGTTCGAGAAATATTGTATATTTCTTGGCCAAATATTATTATTGTTTAGGAGACTAAACATAGATCAAAACGTAATAATCAAGACCATAAACTATTTCTATGTGGGGTAAAAGCCTAACATGCAATTATTTAATATGAAAAACTTATCTAAGGGATCCGCTTATGTATATACCTCATTCATTGATCTATTATCAATGTTGTGTCTCCTACCGTTCGTCCTTTTCATCTTATAATCTTTTTCTCATCCATTCATGTTGTTGTTGATTGTTGCTGCCCTCTTATTGATGACCCTTGAGAATGAAAGAGAGAAATCAAGAGAGAGAAGAGAAAGAGGATGAGAAAAGGGGGACAGAGAAGGAAGGGGATAGACCATATGATGACTATGGAAAGGAAATAATAACACTTGAAAAAAAAATCGTGACCTAAGTGTTTATATAGGGAAGTCTAGAATTTTAGATTAAGTGAAAATATAATCAAATTTTGATAGGCTAACACAGGGTGTGTCCGAGTTGGACACAGTGCATGTTATTATTTTTCCTCCGAGGACTCTGAATAATTTTGTCTAAATCTTTGATGTTATCAAAGTCATTAATTTTTATATCTAATAAGCCTAAGACTTATGATGTTATGATTTGAGAGTGAGAGTGTGCCCTCGCGTGATAAGATGTTATTTATATTAGGAATTTATGTTATTTTCACGGTCATTATATATATATATATATATATATATATATATACATTATATCCTTATATATATATATATATATATATATATATATTATATCCTATATATTATTATGTTTTAAGCTTGTTTAGCATTATATAATTGCTAAGTAGGTACACATTTCAATGTTGAATGTTACCACCGAAGATCCATGTGAGCAAAATTTATGTATCCGTTTTGAGACGTTACAACTTAGCTATAAGTAACTTTTAGAATGAGTATCATGTGAAAGAACTTGCTCCTTTCTCTTTACCATGGATATCTAATGATACGATGATTTAATTAGTTATAGTGGAGAGTGTCTTTTCAAATAGTGTATTTGTTGCGGTGGTGGTTACTAACTTTCAATTCTATGTTTTCTACCATTTAGGCCAATGCTCAATTGTTTATTTTCTTAGTCAGATTAAGATATATTTTCTACCAACTTTTTTTTCCAAAACACTATCGTGCACGATTTCAATCAACCCAGGTTATTTTTCTTGTTTTTTTACGGAAATAAGAAATTTGTTCATTAAATTAAAGCATCTACTTTTCTAGAAACTTTAGAAAACTCCGTAACATATATTTGGTTAAAAAAAGATTATTAAGAGTTCACTAAAATGATTTGCAAATTGAATTAATGATCAAGATAAGCTTAAACTTTATTTTTTTTCATTCCAAAGGAGACATATGATCTAATATAAAAAAATATAAAAAATAAAGGACTACACAAGTTTCATTGATAAAAGTTAAATTTAATTTTTTTTTTTAAATACTTCAAGAGATGTGTCACTTCTAATAAGCTTAAATTTTAAACACATGAAAAATTATTTTTGAATATTTTAAATCCTCAATTATATTGATTAGCCGATATGAATTCGGACAATTAAAAAAAACCAAAATTATATTTTAAGTTTTTATATATTTTTTTCTATTTATAGCATATTAGTCAAAGAAAATCATATTAGTCCAAAGGTTCTGGTCCTAAAAGTGCATGCTGACAGAAAAAGGTTGGCTGTGACTTGGAACAACCTCTGGGCCACCTGACTGCATCAGTTTTGCTCGGTGGGTGTCGTAGTGCATGACAAGTCCATTTGAATTCTCCAAAAGGACCAAAAATTCTTTATCTCAAAGGAAAAAAAAGATTTAAAAATTTATAAATTTTACAAAAATTATAAAACGAGAACATTAAACGTAATACAAAATAAAAAAAAGATTTTGAAGCTTTCTGTAGTCGGGAGTTAACATCGTAAGTCAATTAATTTATTTCACTTTGAATTGTTGAATTCATCCCATATTGGTGATGCAATTTAAGTCATTAAAATACTTTTGAAGAAGTTAATTAAATAAAAAAGTATCATAAGAAATATCTAACATATAATTAAAATATAAAATTAACACTTTAATTTAACTCCATCAAATGCGAACGTTGTCGTATAAAAAATGGAGCATTATATAATGGCTATATAAAAAAATATTAACTGATAAATAGGCTAAGAAATAAATATTGGGCCTTATGGTACATTAAGACAAGACCTTAATTTAAATGGATTAATCTATATTATTAATTTCTTTTATATATTACAAATTTTGTTCCCATTATCGAGTATAAAAACATAAAATTTATTTTTAGAAAAAAACTTGCTTTTCATATTTGTCAGTATTAAATATTTAATTACGGTCATTTTTCCTCATATAGCTTTCTTGAAATTTAATATCTTATAGGTTGGTGAGCCAAAAAAAAAGAAACATAAAACATATTACAACAATTTAAAAGATGGAAATCTTTCTCTTTTTTTTTGGAAATATCTTCTAAAAGCATTAAGACAACAAAAAAAATCGCCAAACAAAAATAAAAGCAACATAAAAAAGAGAAATAAATATCATATTTAATACCCTTCGTCTTTTATTGCAACACCTCTTCGTCCCGCAGTCGCATCCCAAGTTTGCAAAGCTCATAAATCTCTTCCTTTTTGGTTTCGAACTCTTGGCCTCCGTTCCAATCCTTTGGATTTGGGGCGCAATGGGTTCGAGATCGGAGTCCCTTAAAAAGCGGAAGAAGAGGGAGGTCTTGTTGCTGGCTTCGTTGGCGGAGGCTTACGGCGGCGTCGAAATGGCCGTTACCAAAGTGCTCGACGTCAATAAGGAGGCCGCCGCCGCTTCTTCCGCCCTCATGGAGATACCCTTTCGGGTTCCCGACTTCAACGCAGTTGTCAAGGTGTTTTCTTTACTTGATCTGGTGGTTTGTGCTCGCATGTGTTTCTGTTGCAAAAGTTCACATCTTTTTTTGATCCGCAGCCCTTTGTGTTTAGTATTCCTCTTCTCTCTCTCCAGTTTCTAGTCAAAGTTTGCATCTTTATTGATGTTTAAATTTTGCTGTTTGATCCCCTGACGATGGGATGGTGTCTGGCGCTATTTTTCTTTTTTCGTTTTGTATCTTGATCAAATAGTTGTTTATGCAAAAGGTTCTACTTTTATTTGATTTGGTGTCTGCAAGATAATGTTATATTCTGTTCTCTGAGTGTTTGCTTTAATGCCTGTTTTACGAAAGTCCAGTTCCTTCATTGATGCTTCAACGTATACAGGTTACTGCAACATTGTAACTTGCTATGAGATCTGAGAATTACTGAATGCTTCAATGCAGCGTGTCCTGAAAACCAGGGAAGTCGGAGAATTTGTTAGCGGGGCATTGGCTGGTGCAATGGCTAAAGCAGTTCTTGCTCCTCTAGAGACTATAAGGTTAAAACCCCAGCCTCCCTCTCCGGTTCTCTCTTTCTGCATGCGTGATCCTCTACTTTATCTCACTTTTTTATTTATTTTCGAAGTTTACAACAAATTTCAACCTTCCCATGTTTCTCGATCAGCATGATTAATCATGGGAAGAAATTGTGTAAATTTTGTATGGAGGTTGTGCTATCAAGGCTAGACCAAATGGTGATTAACCAATTCAGAAGAGCAGAACTGGAAGAAAAAAAGAGTATTTTGTTTCCTCTCAAGTCTCAACAAGATTGAAAGGAAAAACTGCAGATTCCATATTGCTGGTAGTAAAAAATCATAGGAAGAGTTCTACCTTATTTTGGCACTCTGACAGCAGATGTAACCTGTATATACTAAGCTGAATGAAAAGTTTGATTGATGCTCAAGGAGTGTTTTTCCAAAGGACTTGGTTAGATATATGAATCATTTTGGGCTGATAATATCTTAAGGTTCTGTTTGGCATTTTGAGTTGTTGATAAGCGGATAGCGGTTTATTAACAGATAGCGGGTTAGTTAATGTATAGAGGTTAGCGAATATCAGTTAGAGTTTAGAGGTTTAATTAAGGAATTAATAAATTGGTGTTTGGTAAATTTAGCGATTGAATGTGTTCATCTATGTAAAATGATGTTAATGATGATGAGGTAATAAATTATTAAGATTCTAATATTACATATATTTTTATAACTTTCTGTTGTAATGTATTAAGTAATTTATTTATTTACTTATATTACCTTGAGACTGGATACTCATATATGCACATGTATACGTGTGTGTGTATATAATACATATATATGTATATATATAACATGTATTTATATGTATTAAAAAATTATACTCACATATATGTATGTACACATATACATATGTATTAACAAATTATATTCAATCTATCTGTTTTATATTGAAAATAAAATTCTATATAAATAATTATTCAAATCATAAGAACCTAACAAAAGAAAATGCAATATACAACAATAATTTTCATCTTGAAAATGTTATATGACAATGAGGATCTAAGCTTATTTACAATATAATTCATATAATGTATGTTGAAGACTAAATAATAAATTTGCAATAAAAAAGTAACCTTTTACCTTTTTATTCTAAATGTTAATCAAGTTAGCCTATTGAGAACCTATAATTAACCGCAAAATGCTATTCTCAAAATCACTTCACCAAATAATTTATTTAGCGGTTTAACCGCTAAACTCTATTTAAACCGAGGGATTTATGTGTGCCAAACACAGCCTAAACCTGAGGTTTTAGGTGTTGACAAACTACCCATTTTATTTAAAGTTCAAAAGTGGCTCTGGATTATTAGAGAACTAGAGATCGATTTATCGCATTGCCAGGCAGCCTTCGGCATCCAAATCCTTCTTGTCATTTCTGCACGAGTTTTTTTTAGCTTGCCAGTGATTCCTTGTTGCAAGTTAATAAAGAAAGATAGAAAGGAGAAACTTCTGCACCTTAATTACTTGAGATATGTTGAAGGAACTTTAATATTGAATCATCGTAATAATCTAGAAGTTTATTATGGCTAAATTTGTGTGAAAAGGACAAATTCTGTGAATATGCTTGCTAAACTACAAGATGATGGTATATAGTAGTAAAATTATCTGCGGACGCCGCACCTTTTCTGACATGTTCTTTTATTTTAGTAAACATAAAGTGCACTGTTTCTTTATTGGAGAACACATAACGGATGCATATCTGTTGCCCCTGGTTCTTGATAAAGGTTGAAAATATGAGTATAAAAATGAAAAGAAATAGTAGTAGTAATAGTGCAAGCATCTAGACACAATTACAACTAATGATTTGTTTGTTCTGAGGGGACAAATTTCCATAGTCCGTGTGAAGCGGATAAACTTTACATAAAGTTGATAAAGCACTTTTGATCACTGAAAATAAAGCTAGAACTCATCATGTATTTGTAAACATGAAGATTTGGTTACTAATAATGGAGAACACGAACATAACTACCAACTAATCTCTTAATTAGCTCGCTATCCTTTTAACTAATAGAAGTAGTATCTTATCATATCTGATCATGTCGGAACTATGCAACAGGACAAGGATGATAGTGGGTGTCGGATCCAAGCATATTGCAGGTAGTTTCCTGCAGATCGTTGAAGAGAATGGTTGGCAAGGACTTTGGGCAGGGAACACTATCAACATGCTCCGCATTATACCGACCCAGGCCATCGAGCTTGCCACATTTGAGCATGTGAAACGGACTGTGGCCTCTGCGCAAGAAAGTTGGAAAGAGGAAGGTAGCCCAAAGGTTAAGATCGGCCCAATAAGTGTCGAGCTGCCCCTTCAATTCATTTCTCCTATTGTTGTTGGTGGTGCTGCTGCTGGCATTATGGGCACACTTATCTGCCATCCTCTTGAAGTTATTAAGGTAAATTAGCTGTCACAAGTACAATAAATTTTATTCATTTACCAGTTATTGCTGCAAAATGACTGCACAATCAAGGTAATTTAGTTGTATGAACATGCAGTCTGTTTAGTATTTCTAATTACAAACTTTCTCATTGACCTTCTTTCTGAAGTCCATGGATCACTACTGGGTCTTATTTTAGATCACAGATTTAATATTCTTTTAGGTTGTAATATTTCTACCTAATAATAATTGATAGAAAATCACATTGTTTAGAGAGTTCTTAACTGCATAATTTATTGAATATTTATTTGACAGTCAGTTAATGAACAGTTCAATGATCTAAAGGATTCTCCTATGCATCCCTCATTCTGCTTAGCATTATACTATTGCAGGATCGTCTAACTGTGAATCGTGAGGTCTACCCAAGTATTGCAGTTGCTTTTAGTCGGATATACAGGAATGACGGAATTGGTGGTTTTTATGCTGGCATAGCACCAACACTTATAGGCATGCTTCCTTACAGTACATGTTACTATTTCATGTATGAGACTGTGAAGAATTCTTACTGCCAAGCAAAGAAGAAGAAATCCCTGAACCGTGCAGAGCTGCTGATAATTGGAGCTCTTTCTGGTGAGTGTTCTGCGGTTGGTACCACTGTTTCATTAAGTTTGAATTTTCTGATAAAATTTGAACATAACAAAAAGGTTTATGAGTTTTAACATAATTGATGTCCATTAAGAAAGTCATCGATGTGCCTTCATCGTATTGATGTCCATTAAGAAAGTCATCGATGTGCCTTCATCGTATTTTTGTACTCGAATAATTTTTTTCTTGATACTTGTCTATAGGTTTAACTGCAAGCACGATCAGCTTTCCCCTAGAAGTTGCAAGAAAGAGATTGATGGTTGGATCCCTACAAGGGAAATGTCCACCCAACATGGCAGCAGCCATATCAGAAATTATAAGAGAAGAGGGTCTTTTGGGTCTTTACAGAGGATGGGGTGCAAGCACTCTAAAGGTCATGCCTAATTCGGGGATTACATGGATGTTCTATGAAGCATGGAAGGAGATTCTGCTGGTGGACAGGCCTCACATTTGACCCTACTTTGTGAGGGTGGATGATAATTTTTCTAATTCCACCCCTGCTGTTGATAACCTATTTGATGTCATCTGGTGCGAGCAAATGTTTGTGAGAGTAATAATTGTTTTTAACATGTAGTCCCCATCGGTTTTGGGATTCAATGGCTAAATTGGCATAACTTAGATCAAGCTAAAATTAGTGTTTTTCCCAGTATTGTTATTACAGTATCAAAGTGTTAGAGATCATGAATGTGATAATACTTCACCATCCTCATTTAAACTGCCAGCTGTTCCTAATGAATAAGAAAAACAAAGGATTCTTGCAGCTGTTGACAAGGAAGTGATGTATGTTTAGCATGTTTTATGCAACTATAGCGCAATCTCGTTCAAAAATATATCTGATTGATATTGTTCAGAAGTTTTTATTTGTTCTATTTAATTTTGTTTTTTTTATTTATAGCAATGGGTAAGTAGCCTTTTATGATGTATTGTTATACATAATACTAAAAATATAAAAAAAAATCTGAAGGGTAAAATGGTGACATGAAAACATGAATAAAATGGTGATAGAAAACTGTAAAATGTGGAGAAAAAAAGGTAAATTAAGGCGTATATATATATTCATCGGTGCCACGTGGCAAAGCAGGATAAGGACGTAATATGTTGAAGTTATAATGGTAATATCGTCCATTAAAATTTATTCTGCTTTCATATAAAGAGTACGGGCCGCATCGACATTTTAGGGTTTTAGCGGTCGGCGCGCGCGCGAGAAACAGAGCGAGAGAGATCCCGAGAAGAAACGAGTGCGGCGACGATGGGCGTGTTCACCTTCGTGTGCCGCAACTCCGGCGGAGAATGGTCCGGCAAGGCGCTCTCCGGCGACCTTGAGGCGTCGGCGGCTTCCTCCTACGAACTCCAGCGGCGGCTTGTCCAAGCTGCTCTCACGGTCGACTCCTCCGGCGGCATCCAGTCCTCCTTCTCCTTGGTGTCTCCCAACTCCGCCGTCTTCCAGGTGAGGAAATCTTAGGATCTCCCTCTTCTTTATCGTTTCCAATGTCTTTGATGCTCTTATTGAGATCTAGTTCTCGTTCACTTTGCCTCTGTCGCACCTCCCTGTTCCCTCATGCTGCATTCATGCTTCTGATGCGTGTGTTTTATGACAGATATGTGCTCGATAGATTGCTGATTGACCTATCAAATATGTTCTCGTATATTATTAATTTGCTTTGCTTCTCTTTGGACCCGATAGAGTACAACAATCATGGAATCTAATATAGCCCTGAAAAGAAGAAAATTCATGAATCTACATGCAATTGAATGTAATATAGACATAAAATTTGTTTGTGCATGATCAATTTGATAAACGAAATAGAGAACATACTCCATCTTAACTAATTCAATGATTGCAGCAAGAGGTCCAGACATCACAGGCAAGGAACTCAACTAAACTATTACTAATATACTTCAAAGGACGTATAAATGAACTAATAACAAGAACAAATTTTCTCTTGAAGAAAGGGATGAATTCTGGAGTTTGCTTATTTCAATGTGTTGTGGTTCAGAATGCTGCTAGATCATCGATCTGAAATGGGAGAGTAGTCCAATGACTGCATAACAGTGTTCAGGATCTCTTTTCTAAATAGTACGTTGTGTAACCTTGGGGCCATGCATCAATTATGGTTATTCTGTGTAGGAATAGTAGTAAGTTTTGTTCCCAGCATTAGAAGATGGACTATTTTGATGGATACTTCACATGCCTAATTGGTTCGTTGATCGGTTTCGACAGAAATTCTTTATGATTTCTGTATTGCCTTTTCCAGCAGAGGAGAATCCTTTTTTTAGAAAAAATGGAACAACCAAATAGTTTGCTAGTATTTTCAAAGAAGAATTTATTGCTGGTGTTTTTACTTCTCGTTCATTTGCTTATCAGCCTGTAAATCTGTTTCACTGCTCAAGTGATTTTAGCTGTCTGACGAGCTTGTGACAAATGATACAGGTGATTGTTGGTGGTGGCGGTGGTGGCGCATTCATCGGAGGTGGTGCACCTTCATCAGGTGGTGCACCAGCCTCCGGTGGTTCTTCTGCCCCTGAGGCCGCTCCTGCTGAGGAAAAGAAGGAAGAGAAGGAAGAAAGTGACGACGATATGGGATTCTCCCTCTTTGATTAGCTTTTCATGACCTCGACGGAATTCAAGGATGCAAGAACATTATGTTATGAAGTCATTATGATCCTGGTTTATGTGATGAATTGCTTTGGAATGGACCATTTTCTTTGTGAGCTTGCTCAAATATAAATTTGTCTTCTGGTCAATGTTCATTTCTGTTATATTTCATCATTCTTGATTCAATGTTGTCATTGAAAATTTGTTCTCTTCAAGAGATAAAAGATCGTGAAGCAAAAAAATAAAATAAAATAAAATAAAATTGTCAACTGCTTTTTTCACCAATATTATTGTTAAATTTGATTTAAAAGTTTAAGTCCATCCAGCTATTAGTTTATGTTATTTTTATGAGAAGAAATTTGGCACACTCGTTAATCTTTTTCTAACACGAGCGGAAAGTCGATTTGGCAAAATTATTAAATAAGCTCTTTAACCAAAAGAATATTGAATTTGATCTTGACAATCGTTAGATCTAGGGATGACAATATTCCCCGACCCGCGGAGATCCCCGTGGGGAATCTCCGCTCGGGGCCCCAACTTCGGGGAATTTCTTCCCCGCGGGGACGGGGATGGAGGCTAGAGTGCCCCCGCACTTTATTTCGGGGATCGGGTCGGGGAATATTACCCCCGCCCCGCGGATCCCCGATCCCCGTATATAAAAATTAAATATTAAATTTTATCCTCCATCAAATTATAATAAATCTCAACCGTCAATTTATATCATATAAATATTAAATTTTATTCTTTTTCTCTTTCTACCTACCTAACAACTAAACCCTAAATCTACCAACTAACTGTCAACTCCATCTAGGGTCATCCGTCTCCAACGTCGACCTTTCACCTCCGGCTGCTATCCGTCATCAACGTCGCCGCCCAAAGGTATATTTTTATTATTTTCTTCATAAACCTTTTTCTTCCCTTTCATAGTTTTCTCCTCTTCGTGCGCAGCCCTTTCTTCCGAGTCATCTCCACTTGCCCGCACCTCCTTCACCTCCGACTCACCCCATCATAGAAAAGGTAATTTTTCTATCAAAATTGTCTTCTTCTTTCTCAGTATTTTCTCTCCTCAACCTCTCATTCTCTCCCTTTTCTCAAGAAAGAGAGGGCGCGACGGCGCATGCATGCGTCGT
>LTAE01007705.1:0-22219 GCA_001647135.1 Pontederia paniculata | reverse complement strand
CATCGGTCGTCCATTCCTTCAGCTTAGGTCGACCGCTACTCTGAACTTGAATATATCCTGTTTCAAAAATCAGCTCAACAAGTTCATCAGTACAGGCTGAGTTCACTTACAAATTTGTGATCATTCAAAACATTCTCGGAATCCTAGATTCAACAAGGTTAAATCACTAAACTAATGAGAGGGGTACATTGAATTTGGATAAGATTTGTTCAAAAGAAATTAATGGAAACAAATGGTAAATATATGATCAATAAGCATCAAAATGATGTCATCAAGCACTAGACTCTGATGTACTCTCCTGGATGCATCAACTAAAAGATTAAAATTAAATTTCACCAATTCTTAAGGGGATTAAGGTTTACCTAAGATCTGATATCCTCTCTAGGATGCATCAACTATCTCACACCTATAGACTATTGTTCTTCATCAAGATGACAATCTAGCCTATTAGGATTTTAAGATGCAATAAAATGTAAGCCCTAAACTATGGATCGTTACTCTCGAGGATGACAATCTCATAGACCTCATACTCGACATTCCTCTTTAGGATGATACTAAGTATGGTATGAAATGTTTTGACTACAATAATTAAAAGATCAATTTCAAGAATTCAGATGAAATCATAAATTTGTTATTCCTCTTTAGGATGTTAATTTGTCATAATATCATAAGAATGAAAAGCATTAAACACAGCATGGCATACACAAGAGAAATAAAGTAAAATGAATTTTATATAAAAACTAGGGCTTTTCCAGGTTTTCCCTTTCTACAAGTAAAATCTCCAAAAATAAATCTCAAAATGCATGGAAGTTCATTCGGATATACAATAGGAGAAGAAAATAAATTACAACAACAAATATTCACATAAATTTTACACCTTTTAGTCAACGATCTGGCAGCACTTCGTCTTCTCCTTATTTAGGCTCTCTCATGCTTCAAGTGTCCCCTCTTTCAGTTTTGAGGGCTATTTATAGGTGAGAAGAACCCTAGACTTGATGGAATTCATTCAGGGGATGATCAGGCTCCAAAAATATCTTGAACGTCGAAAATGGACTTGAAACAACCTAAAAATCATGCAAAATTGTGCATGATGAACATTGTCACGGCCCATGTCAATTCTATCATGGTCGTGATCGAACACTGCATCTGGGCGCGGGTCGCATCACGGTCCGTGATAATATTGTCACGGCCGTGATCGAACGTCTGTTGGCGACCTCCATAAACATCATGGCCTGTGATCTAAAAATCATGATCGTGACCGAACGCAGGTTTGGACTCTTGAATGTGTCATGGTTCGTGACAAAATCTTCACGACCATGACCGAACGTTGTTTTTTGCTCTCATATGTGTTACAGTTATGAGTTTTCTGTCACGACCATTACCGAAAAAATGTGTCTTTGCCTCAACATGTCAGGCATGTGACCAGATTGTCACGGCCATGACTGAACAACAATTTTTTGCTTCTCTTTTGATTTGTAAAGTCATGACACGTGATAACCCATCAAGGTCGTGACTGATGTTCTGAATTTTGTACTTGTGCATTTTGACTCTGAATTTGGTCCAGATTTTGGTGGCCTTCTCCCGTCGAGCCAATAAGTGCCCTGAACATACAAAAAGACCACTTAAGTAGACTCCAACTCAGGAAAAATAAAAAATAAATGAAATATATACTAATTTGATGTGTATGCTGACAGAATGCATGAGAAATGATTTGAAAATGATATGAAAAATATGACTAAATTGCTACGCATCAGATGTAATGATTGAGAAAAAGTAGATACAAACACCTCTCCACCTCACTGTGTTCTTCAGCGCCATCATGACCTTCACATCCGAATCTCCACCGCCATCGGCGCAGTCTCCCCCGACTATCTCTTCCCACCCAATGTTGTTAGCATCCGAAGCCACTTTGCACGCCCTCATCCGACATCAAGGGTGCCTAAGCCGATGTTGTCGGGCAAACCCCAAAGCCATAGCCAACACAGCCCTAGAAGAACCCAAGTTCCCAGCCAGAACATAGCCCAGTGCATCAAAATAACTCAGAATCGACAAGCACAAAAGCAGATAAAAAAATTCTCAACTTGAACAAGAGAATGCCCCCAATATCCAATCTTTCATGTATTTATGATGATATGTAGATAAATCATGAGAGAAATATTTAGAGTCATTATTTCTACCAAATTTATCTTTGTAGGAGGATTTATTCTCACTCTTAACGTGTAAAAGGTTTAGCGAAAAAGATGTCTATGTGTTTCAATTTTGAATCATTAGGAACTTTAGGGACCAAAGTTGTTGGTCCCTACAAAATATACCTGTATGGAACCAAAAAAAATTTTTGGTGCATAAATAATTTTAGGAATCTTGGATGATCAAAATAATTTTGGTCTCAAAAGACAACATGGACCAAAAGGGAAAGTTTTAGTGACCAATATATTTGGTTGGTCCTAAAGACCCTTTTTTTTTGTTGCAATGACTATTTATTATTGGATTAAAAAATACAAACTTTAAAGCATTTTTCGAATTTTGCCATTGTAAAAAATAATGTTTTCTTATATGATAAATTCATGTGAAGATATAAGTATATAATTCATTTGTACTTAAATATTAATAAGAAAAAATAGGAAAGTTAGATTATTTGTAGTTCAATACAAAACGTTTGGCCATGTCAGCAACATAAGCCAACGTTTGTCATTCTATTATAATAATTTACCCACATAAAAAATTGCAGAAAAAGATAGAACAAAAACAATATTTGAATTATTATTAATAAATAATTATTATTATAAAATTAGCATCCAAATTTTCTTTTCGTGACATTAAACTTTGTATAAAAAGGAAAAAAAAGACTTTCGCATGAATTATCCGGTTTAAAACATAAAGAAAACCCTTCTTGAAAAACTAATCCAAGCGAAGTGCAGAGGTGTTTATATAGAGTTGGAGATCGAGGACAGCGGCGTAATTTGAAACGGCATCTTATCATTATCGGATTAGGATTCTAATTAATTTATTATAAAACTAATTAAAGAACGACGTTCAAATTATAAAAATCGATCAATAATCCAAATCTTTTGTAAGGGTAAAGGAAAGAAAAGAAAAGAATCTTTTTCTCTGCTCTCGACAATACGTGCTCTCTCCTCCTTAAGAGATCTCCTCTTCGATCTGCATTTTCTTCTTCCTGCTGTGCACTGCGACATAAAGCCGGAGAACGTGATGCTGTGGAGCACGTCGGAGGTCAAGGTCATCGATTTCGGCCTCGCGCTGCCATCCTGCGAGAGTATCGCTGCTTCAGGATCGTCGTACAGAGGAACGGCGTACTACCTGGCGCCGGAGTGCATAGCCAGAAGCGAGTATAGAGCGCCGGCGGATGTATGGGCCCTGGGCTGCACCTTGGCTGAGATGCTGATGGGCAAGCCGGCGAGAGCATATCTGGATAATGTAGCAGACTCTGAGTACTTGTCTTTGGTCGGCAAAGGTGACGCTCTACCGGAGATACCCAAACACATGTCCGAGTTGGGGAGGAACTTCTTGTGGAGGTGCTTCGAGGTGGACACCCGGAAGAGATGGACTGCTGAGATGCTCCTGAGACATCCTTACATTGCTCAAAGCAAGGAAGAAGCCCAATCCTCCTCCTCCTCTTCCTCCTCTTCCAGGGCGCCTAAGTTGCGCAGATTCCACCCACACCAGATGCTCATTGCCAAGTGATATGAAATCAAATCTTTCTTGTTGCATGCACATGTAAAAGTTGCATCTTGTGTAATATATACTCTTTTTTTTATTATTATTTTCCATTTGGGTATTAAGATTACAATCTTGTAGTTTCATAACATTATCTGTTTTACCATCAAACAAGAAGTCATCAACTTAATTAATTGTAATCCTTTTTCTCAAATTTAACCATTTTTTTTTCTTGTTGTAATACCTTTGCCCTTATATACCTATTAAGTACTTCTGCACCCCATGGCTCCATCTTTACTTGTTAACTTCATCATTGCTTTGGACCGTCCGTGTTAATTAGGCACCGTGTTGATACTCTTGAGTACATAAGAAATTCTACAAGATGACGGCTTAACGATGAGATGATCTTTTCCATTTTCAGTGGGCCTTAACGAAGTGCACTTTCCCCTCGATATCACTCTAATCACAAACAACGAAAAAGATATCTAGTGACATTATCAACTTACTTCTTTGACTTTTATTTTGACCAGTCCATGGTCAATACTATGAACATATCAATGCGAAAATCAATACACAAACATAACCATGACCTATGTCATATGTAAGTCATCCATCACGAATACCATCATGCAACCATTGCGTAATCATCATATATTTATATCTATTTATCCGCAGGATCAAAATGAAAGTAAGACAATCCTTCCATTAGCTATGAAATCTAATATATAAAGGATAATAATTTAATAGGGCAAAACATATATGAAATTATAAATAAAGGAGGACATTTTCTATCATAAAATCATCTTTATAAGTATTAGTTTTACTTTCAATTAATTTACCTTCTTCCTTTACTTTGCTTCGTCTCTTTCTTTCAGTTATAATAAATAATTCATTTTGAAAAATTAATGTCATTCAATATGTTCCATCTTTCATCTTACTTCTCCTAATTTCAATAAATTATTTTATATCGATCACTTTTAACCAATTACTTCAATCAATCATTTTCCATTATTAGTACATGAAGATTCAGCGATCCGGGATCAATATGGCTAGCTAGGCCATATTAATGTCATTCAATATGTTCCATCTTTCATCTTACTTCTCCTAATTTCAATAAATTATTTTATATCGATCACTTTTAACCAATTACTTCAATCAATCATTTTCCATTATTAGTACATGAAGATTCAGCGATCCGGGATCAATATGGCTAGCTAGGCCATGGGTCAACCCGAGACCCGTCAATAATAATAACAATTAAACCAGGAGAGAGCATCAGTAACCCTTAGGGGATTAAAGTCTACTCTCTCTATCAATAACTGAGGACAGCAATAATCCTTATAGGATTAAAGTCTTCCTTCTTTCAATAACTCAGAACATTGATAACTCTTATAGGATTAAAGTATGTTCTCAATAAACACATAGGAGAACATCAATAACCTTATAAGATTAAAGTATATTCTCCAAGTTCATCAGGACCTTCCTCTTCATGCATAATTTCAATCACAAACATTTACATCTTTTAACTTTCAATTATCTATAAATGCTATGTTCACGTAGGAGTATACTAACTCATTACATCAATCATTCCGGGACATGACCCATGTCGGATGTGACACGGTCTGTGTTGTCCCCGGGTTAAGCGTGTCCAAGAGAAAAACTACTATTTCAATTAAATCTTTTACTTAGATGATGCGGATCATGTTAAGTTCACACGAACCATTTTGGTTTGTCGTTTTCTTCAAAATCAATACTTTATTCGTCGAAAGAGCGGCACATGTCGGAGAAAGGACGCGGCCATTTTGAAGCATTGTTAATGTTTCGAGAATGCGGTTCGTGTTTGATGGCACACGAACCTTTTCGTCCAGGGAAAACACGGTCGTGGTCGGGACAACACATGCCAAATATGACACGATCGCCTCTCAAAGGACGCGCACCGTGTTAATACGAATGCGGCCCGTTTCAGGATTTATACACTAGTTCACCCAGGACATGTCGTCAGCCGACACGGCCCGCCTCCGGCATGTCTCACGCTGGCACCGACGGCAAGGACCGTGTTATGAGCAACACGGTCGGTGTTTGTTTTCCGATTATGCATTTGATTATTATTTCCTTTTAACTATTATTTATTCTATCATACATATATGAAAAGCCCTAAGGTTGATCCTCCTAGTTACACACCTTGATTTTTCGACGATCAATCCCTCCTTTGCCTGCAAAGGATGAAGCATGATGCGGTCCATGTCCTCCTCGGACACGGCCCATTTTCGTAGGTCTTCACGGTGCGCGGACCGCTTTCTTCATTTTTCCTATGCAACACGGCCCACATCCTATGTGGACATGGTCTGTGTTGGTCCTCCATGGACCGTAACGCAAAGAGAGAGAGAGAGAGAGAGAGAGAGAGAGGGAGAGGGAGAGATGTAGGATCGAGATGGCACCAAGAGGGGGGTGAATTGGTATATTAGAACTTTTTTTTATTTGACTCTATTAGAATTATTTAGTTATATCAGCGGAAGCATACAGATACAAAGATAAACAAGTAGAAGAGAAGAGCAAAAAAGATAAACGAGCAAGCAAACACGAGGTTTGTTGACGAGGTTCAGTCAAACTCCAGGCCCACGTCCCCACTCTGATCTTCTCAAACTCGAGATCTTCGGAGATCACTAAACTCCTTCTTCCAGGGCGAAGGATCCCTTACAACCTCTCCTTTCTTTTCTAGAGGACAAGGAGACAACCTCTTACAGTTCGCTCACGAACTCACAATCCCTTCTATCCTGGATTCTTCACTCGAATCGCAGAAGGAGAATTAAGATTTTTTTCCGCTCAAGCTCTCACTAGCTAATCTGCCAAAGTTTTGCCAAAGTTACTTCCCAAGACTCTTGGGATTACAATATATACTCTGCACTAACGACCTAATTCTCTCACTCAGAAAACTAGTCGATAATGCAAGTACAGTACCCTTCACCTACCCCTCGGTCGCCCACTACTCCTGCCTCGGTCGATCGCTGCTCTAGTGAAGTCTCCACTTGAATTGTCGTCTGGTGCTTCGGTCGTCCACCGATCACCCTCGGACGTCCGCAGTTCAAGTGCTGAAGCCTTTACCCTCAGTCAAGCTCTTTCAAGCGTCCACCAAAACCTTTGGCCGCCCGATCTTGACATGAGTACCCTTCTTCTAGTGATCTCTGGTCACCCGCTGATTTCACTTCAACTTCCCTGGACGTCCACTCTCTAGTTGAAGAATGTGGTCAAGCTCCTTCGGTCGCCCTGGCTTCATCTATGGTTGACCGATCTTGACCTCCTCCAGCTTCCACTCATCTCTGGATGTCCATTGATTGCACCTCAATCTCCTNTCCACTTCTGGAGTTGAAGGCCTTCGTCAAGATCCTTCGATCGCTCGCTCTTCACCTTCGGTCGACCAACTTGACTTGGGCCATAACCTTTGGCACACCTGTGGTCGTCCGCTGATTCTCCCTGAATCCTTCAGGCGTCCACTGCTCATCCTTGTGGATACTTCGAGCATCTACTCATTCCACATTGAGACCCTTGGACGTCCGCTCCCTCTTCTTTCAGTGCTTTGGCCATCCGCTCACTTCCCAGTGAGATCCTCAGACGTCCGCCAAAGCTTCCTCTGAAAAGCTTCGGACGCCCGCTCATTTCCACTGAAATCTTCGGACGTCCTTTCCTTCTTTTGACATTCTTTGAATGTCCTCTGACAACTCGTCAGATTCCTTGGACGTCTACTCTTCTCCTGTCAGATACTCTAGTCGATCGCTGCTTTATTTCTTCAGCCCTCGGACGACATCTGACTCATCATCGGTCGTCCACTCATCCTGTCATCGTCCGATCTCCAACCTCCATTAGCTCTGACAAACTCCTGATCGTCGGCTTGACTTCTCACCAAGATCCCGGATGATCTTTGTCTTCACCTGATATCCATCGATCATCCGCACGCCATCTTTGGTCGATCGATCTTCATCTTGTCATCCACTTAGGTCGTCAGTTGCTTCTACACATGAGCCTTCGGATGTCTACTCTAGTCTCGGCAATCTTCCGGTCGTCCACTGTCTTCACTCTAAGACCTTTGGACGTTCATTACCTTCATCTTCAAATCTTCGATCGTTCTCTCTTCAACTTTGGACGACATTTCCTTCCCTTAGCCAAGACACTTCTTCGGCTAAGTCTCCTCACTAGGCGTCCACTTCTCCTTGGACCGCCTATTCTTCATCCTCCATACTGTAGATGTGAAATCATCGGTCTCCCACTGTTCTTCATCGGGCGATCTTTCCTTTTCAGCCTTTGTCTTCGGTCGTTCTATCAATATCTTCGGTCGACCATTCAGTCTTCGACTCCACTTCTCAAACCTTCGCCTCTAACATTGGTCGACCATTTCATATGCTTTGGACGACCACTGCACATATAGAGTTCTTCTGATATGTCTTCTATGTGCATAGGTCGTTCGTTCTTTAACTTTGGTCGACCTATCATGCTTTGAACCTGAATATCCTGTATTTTAAAAATCAGCTCAACAAGTTTATCAGTCCAAACTAAGTTCCCTCACAAATTTGTGATCACCAAAAATATCTCGGGATCCTAGATTCAACAATCTCCTCCATTTTTTATGATTACAAATTTATGAGGAGTGAACTTAGGGTTAGTTATAAACATAAAGCTTATACAAAAATTTAACTACCAGACATGTTCCCCCTCAAATAGATATCTCATTTTTTTTTAAAATTCTCCCCCTCAACCAATGCATATATTCAGGATATATGAATTAAACATATTCAATAATTTGTTTTTAACACTTTATATGTTGACAACATACTTTATAAAGAATAATTGCAATGCCGACTTCACAAGCATGTTTATTTCATTTCTGAAACCAAAACTACGCATATCATTCAGAGCAAAAAATATTCATTATAAATATTCAGATCTAGGAAGTTTTGGATACAATAAAAATATGCAATACAATTTTGTCTATCTAATTTTCCTGGTCCTTAGAAAATGTTGTTGGCCCTGTTATATCCTTAGTAATCCTAGTTGTTTCGTTTAGTATTTTGTTCACAGCTTCTCCCATCATGATGTTAATGCTTTCATCTGGCTCACCCACCAAATCTTGGAGCTCATCCTCTAACTCTTCTCTCAAGGTTGTTGCTTCAACCAGTACTTCAATATTTGTCCGGCCAGCTTCATCCTGTGTAGGAGTCTTCTCTTCATCAGTTGTTGCAGTGTGAAGATCAATGTCTTGCTCAACAGCTTTTTCAACCTCAGCAACAGTTCCTTGCTCTATGTTACTAGACTCACCCACTTGTCTTTGATCCTCATTATCAGCCACATCTCTGTTTTCCTCCTCTTGAACCTCTTCTGAAATAGGTTCAAGTCTCTCCTCTACTGGCTCAGGTACATGTTGCTTTTGTTCACTCCTCTGACTACTTTCTCTCCCTTTGTAATTATAAAAATTAGGGTGTCCATCAAGGGGATGTTCAGCATGCTCATATCCAGTTGCTCTCATGAAGTCATCCATATTTTCTCACTGTCGTCGAGCTTGACTATGATGAGCTTGAAGGTCTTTATTAACTTCAGCATTATCGAACTGCTCATCTGCAACTTTCTTTATCAGCTCGAGAGCTTGACCCAGTTGGCTGGTCATTGTGCTGAGTTGTGTTGACATGAAATCCACTTTGTTGCACATTAGGGTCCAGTCCTCTCTACTTTGAGGTCATGCAGCTGAGAAAGAAGAAGTGCAGAGGAGGAGGAGATCTAAGTGATTGAGGTTGTTGGGACAGAGGAGTTGTAGTTGCGAAAGGATCTTGATGCTCAGAATTGTAGGGGAGTTCATTGAAATGAAGGGGATCTCTTCCTTGAAAATCAATTGCGTAGTGTAGTGTAGTGCAGTGTTTCCACCTTCTAGAGTGTTTTTTGGATGCAGCACAGAGTGACAATGACAGAGCAAACTGATAAAGAGATGGTTTTGTTCATATTAATGAAAATATTTTTTCAAAAAATAGTTTCATCACATTCTAATGTTTCATAATTGAAAAATGATTGATCAACCAAAAAAATTCATGTGGATAAAAAAATAAATTAAAATTTTGAAAAGATGAGTTATCCTCTTCAAAATGAGATTTTATTGTCTCTCGCAAAGACACTTATGGTGTGTTTGGATTGAGGGTAATGGAGGGTAATGGAGGGGAGGGTAATAATTAACCTTGTTTGGGTAATAATTTTTTGAAGGGGAAAGTTAAAAGTTAACCTCCTTTCCCCTCCTAACTAACTAAAAAATATTACCCCCAAATTGGGGTTGAATGGAGGGTAAAGAATTTTACCTTCCATTCCCTTCCCTCTCATTATCTTTCCCTCTCATTAGTTTCATATTTTCAAGATAAGTTTTTACATAACTTCAAGGCGATCAAAATAAATCGAGATAGTGTCTTTTCTATTGGAATCATATCACCAAGAAGAGAGAGAAAAGAGGTTGAAGGAACATGCAAGGCCTTTTCTTGATGGGTTGACTTTGATGGACCATTATTAATTAGGCGCGGCCTGAACTTTGTGTCCAAGTATATCATTTGATGCATCATTATTAAAGGACTTGGAGGAAGTTACGAGTTGGTTTTGGTATTTGGCTATCAGAGGTCGAAGCTCCGTGAGGTGATGGAGATTAATCAACGTAGCCATTAGAGAAAAGCCAGAAAATAAAGAGTGCACAACGTCGAGAAAAATGCACAACCACCTAGACATAGGAGAGAGAAAATAGAGCATAAGGAAAATTTTAAGATTTCTTTAGAAAATAAATTTTGATTCATTTTTAATAAAATTTCAACTTTGACTTTTTATATTATTCATATCATTTTTTTATATTTTGGCGAGATCATTTTAACACATTCCATTATTTCGTAAATAATATTTTGTGACATCTCAAGATTAATTCTTGAAATTATTATTTTTGTATTCTTCCGCATAGATTAATAAAGAAAATTTGTATTCAAATATCATTTCATAGTGAAAGATACTTTGCTCTTTGTTGTGATTTTTCCTTTTTTATCTTCAAAGATTTTACTCGTAATTTTTTTTATCCTTTGATCTAATTTAATTCTCTATATTATTATCATCAATTTATTTAAATTTATGCATTAAAAAATAAGATAGTTCTGCAAATATTTATTCAATCATTTTCCATCAATTATATCAGAGTTTGGTTATTAAATTGTATAAATTTAATGAAAGATAATAATACCTCAAAATCATATGTTTGTGCTTATAGTACTAAATTATTCTTTTTAAAAACTTCGGACGTGAGGCTATCTGAATTATAAAAATATTTATGATCCAATCGAAGGTGATGCTATAAAACTCAAGAACATAAATGACACAAAGTGGGAGAGGTTAAAAATGAAGACAATTGCACAAATTCTCAATTGGTCAACGATAAAGTGTTCATCATATTGCAAATATTAATAAACCTCATCAAATTTGAAAAAAAATATAAAAGATGTACGAGAGCAAAGGTGTTGTTAATTAAGAAACATGTTAACATGAAGTATGAAGATGATCATTTTGTTATAGAACATCTAGATAGTTTTTAAGAATTAATTAACAAGTTGATCTCAATAAAAATCATGTTTGATGATAAGTTTCACTTGTTAGCATTATTCAATTTATTACTTGATAGTTGGAAAATTGTTTGTTGTCTCTCAAAATAATTTTGCTCCATGAGAAAAATTATCTTTAAAAATTATTAAGAATAATTTGTTCAATAAAGAAATAAGAAGAAAAGAGCATAGACCCAATAACTCATCAAAAGTATTGATTGTGAAATATCATGAGAGATGCAAACAGTAAAACTCTCACAATCGTGATCGATTGAGATACACAGGAAAATCAATGTTCAAGAAAGAACAAACTTGTCATTATTGCGGCAAACCAGGATAACTCAAGAAAGAATGTGAAAAATTAAAGCATGATAAATCACATATGGGTCTGACGATGCTGAAAAGAAGAAAAATAACAATGATAGAAATAATATTTTAGTGGCTACATCTGTTGATGTATACTTTCTTACTAAAGAACATGGTGTCAATGTTGAGAGTCAATGCTTAATTTAGGTTTTAGAAATTGCAGGTTCGTTTAATATTGCCCCTCGTCAAAATGTCTTCTCGACATATATAATAGGTACATTTGGATCAATAAAAATGAAAAACAAGTTTGAGTCTCAAATTGCTCTGCATTGAAGATATTCATTTGGATACCAACATAAGTTGCATAATTGTGTTAAAAGATGTAAGGCATGTACCTGAAGCTCATTTAAATTTAATTTTCATTAAAGAATTAGATAGGAAGTTTATGATAACAACTTCAAAGAAGGATTAGAAACTCAAGAGAGGTTCACTACCTCTGGTGAAGGGACAAAGAAATCATATATTTTACAAAATTGAAGCACAAAATTGCACTCGAGAAGTCAAAATGACTAAAAAAATGTCTCCTTTAGAGTTGTAGCACAAACGACTTGATCACATTAGAGAGAAAAGACTTCGCTAGACAAGATTTGATTTTCATCAGTGGTTAAGATATCATCAAATCATATGGTTCTTGTGTTAGTTCCCATTAAAAACTGAGCAATTTGACATCAAGACAACTTTTCTCCCCAGCGACTTGGAAGAAAAAAAAATATATGAAACAACCAAAAACATTCCAGGTAAATGGAAAGGAACATTTAATATATAATTTGCAAAAAAAAACTTATATGTACTCAAGTAGACACCTCGTGAGTGGTATAGGAAGTTTGAGGCATTCGTGACGCATAAAAAATACAATAAGACATATACATATTGATGTTCATTATCACTAGATTCGTGATAAGCAAGGTTGTCAAAAAATAATTTAATACTTAAAAACTTGTGTGTTTATGCTTCTAGGGTTCAAAAATGATATAACTCGGTGTAAAAACTTCAATGTTGGTAAATATTGATTTGATTGTGTTTCCACTCATTAAGAACTTACATTTGTATGCATTAACAATGAATCCGATGATTTTATGATACAAAGTGTTGTACTGACATTTTGATCAGTGAGGATGTCAAAGTGCAAGTAATTATGAATTCAAATATCACTATCTAAAACATTTATATATTTTTAAGCAACCTTCTTATTTTTATATTTTATTTTTTCCCCTTTCATTTTTTTCTCTTTTATCATTATTTTTTATAATCTTATTATAATTTTAAAGACTAATATATTGTAGTAGAGTATAATAGATAGTAAAAAATAGAATAATATAATATTATTGTAAGTAGTATATTAATATTAT
This sequence comes from Pontederia paniculata, assembly GCA_001647135.1. Classification (NCBI taxonomy): domain Eukaryota; kingdom Viridiplantae; phylum Streptophyta; class Magnoliopsida; order Commelinales; family Pontederiaceae; genus Pontederia; species Pontederia paniculata. The sequence continues at coordinate 9,234 of LTAE01007705.1, read as the reverse complement.
TTTGTCAAATATTTTTTTTATTTCATTTTCTAGACCATAACGCTTAAATAAAAATATATATGATGAACAAATATATTAGAAGAAATAATTAGTATGGTAAGATAGTTATGATAATGATGACAATATAATAATAATAAAATGATAAAGATATCTTATAAAAATTTAGTAAATTATTTTATATTTATATTCATTTAATACATAAATTTATGAGTTGACTATATGAATTTACAAGACAATGAATCTACATTAGACTTGGCATCTTCTAACCAGCTTCTAATGGAACATTAAGTGTTTGTTGAAGGCTTCATGGAAGCTCCAACTTGTAAACCACTTTGCCTTCCTTCTTCATGATTAATGGTCTTTGGAAATGAAGGCGTTGTCCGAGTAAGTTGTCACATTTTGCATGATATTGACGGGCAACTTAACTTGGATAAACTCACCCACTTGGAGCTCATTGCTCATTACTTTGGCATCCTTTTGCTCGTTATTCGGAGTTTGAGGATACATGGTCTCCATGAAAGTTGATGGAGGTCACGACGAGGGTGCGACTGGAGTTTTGCCACCAGAAAATGTGGCCTTTACTTGATCCTTCTTTCCTACGATATAGCCACGGTAGAAGGCCTTGGGTCTCTTGATCTCGATGTTGAGCCCTTGGGAACCTTTCAAAATGGAGGTAACTTTTATAGGAATGGATAGGGCGTCCTGGGATAAATTGCATTGTTGAGAGCATCTTGAACGTCAGGCTCTTTCCTTGCTAAATAGGGACAATGCATCGGCTATTTGAATTACAGATCATCAAAGTGTTTGTTGATGGCTCGATCAATGTGATGATACGGTCGAGGAAACACAGTCCCACCATGAGGTCGTGGTCATCCATTGGGTTAATGGTACAGTCTACAAGTCATGACCACTTGCTGAGGCGCACTCAAGTGCTTCGTGAAATGCTTGAGGTCGACGCTACATGTGAGTTCAATTCCTTGAACTTCACCTGGTCCTTTTAGAGTGGAAGTTGAGTTTCTTCTCAATGCTCTAAGAGATGAATATGTTGGAAGCACAAACGTTGATGAGGTCATGGAGTTCCTTCCTTTTTAGTAGCACCTTGGTGAAGAAAATACCTCCATGGTTGGTCATCGACGGATTCGACATCGAAAAAGAACGTGCATCGGACCTAGGAACTTTGGCAACATGGGAGTCTCCCTTTCTGAAGCTTTCTCATTTCTCGAAACAATGGAATTGATGGCAACACATTTTGGACAGTCTCATGTCCAATGCGACTCGTCGCAAATGTAACATAGATTTGGTGGATCCTTCCTTAACTTGTCCTTGTTGTTGGGCTTCTTCCCCGGGGATTCTTTATCTATAATTGTCGTTATAGGAGATGGAACTCCACCCATTTGTCGACTTGAATTCTTCTTCCCTACTAATACCCTTGTCATGGGTTTTGATGACACTGACCTTGATTCTCATAACCCCATGAGAGCTTTGGCAGCAAACAATAGTGTGCGGAGGCTAAACGTTGTCAATCCAACTACATGTGTGCCCATGGCATTAGGCTATATATGAATCATACTTGGAGGATTTTCTCGTCCATTTAAGAATTTGAAGGCGAAGCTCAATGAACTCGTTTACATATTCCTTCAAGGATCTCTTTTGTTGAAGGCATAACAATGCCATGTTTGCCTCGAGATCCGAATTACCAGGGCAGAATTGAGCATTAAGTGACTCGAAAAACTCCTCCCATGCCTCAATCTACGCCATGTCGGCTCATTAACGTCCTCACAAATGGAGCGTCATCACAAATTTGATGCATCTAGTAGGAAAAATGAGATGTTATCTTGTATGAAAAATGAGGTATTCAACATCATTCTTTCTTCCAATATAATGCCTTGGGTCATCATGTATCGTCAGATATTCCAAAAGGAAATATTTGATTTCCTTGGTCAACCTCTTGCCTTTGAAAGTTGTGACCTCGATACTTCGACAGGTCATTGCTTATGAAATGGATTGGCTCCATACTTATGGTCACTTGTTAAGCGACGTTCGAGCAACTTTGACTTGTTCAAACTCCATTTGGAGGCATCTCGCATTGCAACCAGCTCGTTATTGATGCCTTAGGTTCATGATCGTCATCTCCATGGTCTCCATTTGAACATAAAATGGTGCAACTTCACTTTGTGCCTCTTTGATGCTCAATGAATCCTGCGAGTCAACTTGCTCTCCGATCACATTCATTTCCATTGCTAGACAGGCAAGACGAGTCTCCAGCATGGACACAATGTCCTTCTGTCTCGTCTGGTCATGCTCTAGGGCGAGCGGAACACGAGTTTTAACATGCTTCTCTTGGTCATTCATCATCTCTAAACTGGAACCTATTGAAGCAACGTAAAGCAATTCCAACAAAGTTGCTTTTATACTACTTGTCATGGGACCTTTGTAGAGGCACAACCACGTGCAATGTCTAAGTAATCGGGGCGCTTAGACAAGCTCTTTTATTTAGTTGGGCAATGGAAGTCATGGCATGACGAGCTACGGATTAGGTCATACGAGACGTCTTATGCGGGTGATGCGAAAATCACACGCTGAAAACTCAGCAAGTATACTGGTCGCACAAGTAATAAAGTAGTGAGAAGAGTGTCGAACCCACGAGGATTGATGAATTTTAAAATTTAAAATTTTATCTTAAAATCCGATTAAAAGATATTCAGTGAATTTAGGAAAAGATAAGAGAAGATGAGAAAAATAAGAAGAAAAGATAAAAGATGATATTAAGATTTTAAGAAAAGTTTAGATGATAAAAAAATTTAGTTGATTAGGATTAAAAATATGTTTTACCCTTGTTATCTCTTGGATATAATCAATTAAAATGTCTGAATATTAGATGGTGGAAGAATTGATTTAATAATATAGGACTCCTCTCGGATGACCTAACTATTTTAATCATAAATTAAATCAGGAATATGTAAACACATTAATCCTAAATCAATTTAAGTTAAACGCACTAAAATCCAATCCTAAATTACTAGGCCTCTCTCGAGTGAATAGAAACCTATAATTTATGAATTTTGGAAACAGATAGACATAAATCTTTGCATCTAAAAATACAAACACTTGGAAATGGCCGAACAGAAATACTCCAGAAAAATGGCTCGCATCGCGTTCGAAACGGACCGCGTCCGGCAAGATGAAAACACGACTTTCAAAAGAGGAGAGAGAACACGGTCGAGTCGGCTAAAATCACGGCCGCGTTTCTCCTTCAATTAAAATATTCAGAAAGTATTACGGCAAAACGGATCTGAAAACAGGGTGAAGAGGTAAAAATGGCATGTGTTAGACAACACGGCCCATTTTTCCTACCGAATATATGTGATTCGTAGAAATTCGGAAAAAGATTAATTGACAGTAAAATATTAATCGTATCTTTCGATTAAAGTTAATAAAATACTCAATGAATTTGAAGAGAATATCAAATCACAGAACTATAATTGAGGTTCAACAGAATTTATTCCTAACAAAAAATAATTCTAAGCATAACAAATAAGATTAGGGAACAAACAAAATCTGCATAATCATGTTTGCTTCTAGATCTTCAATCTCCTCCAAGGCTTCTCCTCCAAAATTGGCTTCTCAGCTCTTCAGAAATCTGTAGGAATATGAGGAGTCTTTAATTCTTTTCTATTTATGATCTGTTATTTTCTTCTCTTGATTTTTCTTCTCTCCCCCCTCATATCTCTTGAGAACATTGTATGTCTATTTATAGGATAGAACCAATCTCCAAGGGGTCTCCAAATCTTCCACAAAGTTGAGATGTTTTCAAATTCTTTCCAAATCAAAACAGGAAGGAATTTATATTTTTCAATTAAATTTGTAACTGTCTTTTAGGCTGAAATTTAAATCATCAAAATTCTTTCAAATCTTCTCAAATATTATTTCTTTTGATCCCCAAGGAGTTAGGATAAAATAGGAGACCTTTTTCAAAACATATTAAAGAGAAGGATGATAAAAATCTTTTAATTTCTCTTCAAATTCGTAGTTCTCTTTTGGGCTGAATTTTTGGACTTCAAAACTCTCTCAAATTCATTAGAAATATGTCTCTAATAGTTCCCAATGAGTTGTATAATGATGAGAAGTATTTTTATGAAGTTTTGACACTTTTTTTCTAGTTAAATTCTTCAAAAGAACCATTCCTAATTGGAATAGAAAAAATTGGAAATCCTCTTTCAATTGAATTTCCTCAAGTGAACCAATTTCTATTTGAAGCAGAAAATGCTAGAAATTCTTTTAATTGAGAGTCTTCAAAAAATAATCAAACTGAAGTAGGAATCATGCATTATCTCTCATATCCCATTATCTTTTGGATTGAATTCGACTTCAAATTGTATGTAACTTCTTTTGATTGCTCTTTTGTCTCAAAAAGTGTTAATATGTAAAATAAATATTGAACTATGGTAGAATAATTACTCGAAGAAATATGAAGAAATAAACATAGAAATCAATGCATTCAATGATCAAAACTATAAAAAATGTTCTAAATGAGGTGCATGAAATATGTATATTTTTGCTTGTATCAATGGGTACTTGACTAGATGCTTCTTCGAAGAGGCATGATTCTCCGAAAGGGTTTTCAAGTGAATTTGATTCTAAGTTTGCATGGAGGGCATCTTGGAGTGGAATGGGCACAGTGCGAGGCGATGATCTCGTTATTGAGGCAATGCACACTGAATCAACTCAAATGCTTAAGAAAAAGACTTAGGTCAAACAATTTTTATTGATAAATGCAAAATGATACAACGAAGTGATGAGTCAGCATATTTTTCATCAATATATCACAGCTTCATTAGGTAGGATGGCGACTCAGTGGCATGGAGAATCATCACCATGAGTGCATCTCTCCTTTTATATAGTTATTATGTTGTCGCTAGTTAACCAACAAATGATTCTAGGAACATTAAGTTTTGAGAAAGGGTGACAATAATGTGCATGGCCCATGAGATTGGAGCTCCACGATATAGGATGGTGTAGAGCATTTACGTTGATGTTTGAATTGGCCGCTTGACAATATTGCATGATCGCAGTGTGACATTGCTTGATCAGGCCAAGAAATAGCTCACGATACAAGAAGGCCTGTTAGAGGCCTCTACGGAGAGTGTTTGGGGCATTATAAGTTATGTGAGGCCCACAACAAAGAAAAGCAAAAATAAAAAAAAAGTTGCAGGAGTTTGACTTTGCGTCCAAGTATATCACGTGATGCAACACTATCAAAGGACTTGGTGTTCTTGTCGGGACCAACTCTGATACATATTTGGTTTTGGTCTTTGGCTATAGAAGGTTAAAGTTGCATGAGGTGATGGAGATTAATCTGACCAGCCATCATACGAAGTCAAAGAAAAGACAGAAAAATAAAAAGGAGCGCACGATGCTAAAAAAAGTTTCACAATCCTCAAGACAGTAGATAAAAAATTGAATTTCATTTAGAGACAAGTCGATAAAACTTTAGATAATATCTTTTGTAATCTTATCATTGTTCTCTAATATTCTAAATTATTTCGTTATTTCGAAAATAATATTTTGTGGCATCCAAATTTAACTTTTGATGTTATTATTATGTATACCTTTGTTGTAGATCAATACTTTATATCTTACTATTATTTTATAGTGAAAAATTTATTGCTTATTTTCGTAACGTTTTTTTTTTATTTTGAGAGATTTTTTTATGTCATTTTTTTATTTTTTAGTCTAATTTATTTTTTTATATTATTATTATCATCTCATTTAAATTTATGTATTGAAAGATAATAATTTCGTAAATATCTATTGAGTCTTTTCTCTAACAGATTTAATCACTTAGTTGTTGTATTTTTCTCATTTACATTCTGACAATTATGTTAAGCATAATATTCGCATAAGAAAAATTGAAACAAAAACTTAGTTGGCATGCCATCAATCTACGATCTGATTTGTGTATATTTATTTCAATGAACTTATCATGATTAATTCACTCTATGTGGGCAGGTATTTTGACGCACATTATTTTGCTTACTTTTATTTTTTCATATTTTTTATCACCCACCCTTTTTACTTTGAGTCTTGTTATATCCTCCTAACCCCATCTTTTTAAATCCTTCTAACACTCTCAGAATGCCATCATGATAATTATATCAATTTTTTTGAGTTTTTTAAATATGTGAGTATTAGTAAGATTTAGGAGGATGAAATATTTTTCTTCTACTTTTACTTCGTAGGAATGTATGAATAGGCTATCTGCTTTGATTCTCCTATTTTTGATGCATAACTAAGAAGATATGATGTTCTCTATTTTATAGGGGATGCGACCGCACATTCCTTGTTTGCAAGTCATAATCAGTCTGAGGTACTCATTTTGTTTTATGAAGGAGTTTTGGTTTGTATAGAATATGGTTTTATTTAATTCTTCATTATGTAGTATTTAATGGGAAAATTCGAGAACAAGTAGAAGATCACAGAGAGAAAACGCAGAAAAATAGATAACACACATAGATTTACTCAGGTTCACCCTTTTGAGAGGGCTACGTCCTGCAAAGAGATTTCACTATATTCTTGTTTTTCGTTATAACCGCTCTACATCAAGTCTGAAATAAGAGCAATATATATATTGATTCAAAACCATAACAAATATTAAATCTCTTAATCTCCATCATACGGGTCAGCTTAAATAAAAGTCCAAACTCGTTTAGGTTTCGGGGGCGCTGCCCCCGAACCCCCGCCCGCTCATCGGCGAGCGGAGCAGTCGTCCGCTGACCGGGCAGCGGAACTCCCATCGGGGGGCGGTGCCCCCGAACTCTTCCTTTTCACGCGTAGGAGTTAGATTGTAGGAGTTAGATGTCGTTGGGTAATACTCTATTTCCTCTAAACTCACGTGGACGTACCCGATGTGAGAAACAAGAGGCCCTGAAGTATTCGCCAACTCCAATATACTAGTTTCTAAATAGATCAGCTTTAGATAGGAGATACTGGAAAGAGGACTAGAAGGATATATTGATATGAAAGAAGTGATCTTCACAATCTTAAAAGTTTTTTGGGGGCTTCTCCCTTAGATCACTTCTGTCCTGGGTTCAAAACTTTAACAGCTTTCACTTGGATGATCATCAACTCCATTATTTTTCTGTCATAAATCTGGGAAACAACTTTTCGTGTGTCAGCTTGAGCCAAAACATATTTGACCCTCCATGGGCCTAACATATGGGGGCACTGTGCCATTTGACTGCCTTTTTCTGTACATTGCATGTGATGCAATTAATCTTTCCTGTATATCGCATCATTTGTATTTAAAGGATATTTGCTTATAATGGTAGAGGTTTGGTCTCTATCATCGGTCATGAGACAATAATAAAGCTCATGCTTGGACAGGGTTGTTCTTGTTTCGTCTAATTAAACTCAGTTCCATATGAACACATTTCCCAGCAGATTCTATTATTTCTATCTGATCATGATTTATGATTGTAAATCAATTTGGAGACATTGGATTGAAGTTATATCATTAGTTGAATGGTGCAAATGTTGATTTGAATCACATATAAGATTATTTTGCTATTCCCTGAATTGCAGAAGTTTCACTCCTCTGAGTAACTGATCAGTACTGCGTACTAAATAATTTATCTCTCTAAACTTTTGACCTATCAGGTTCCACTAGACATTTGTAGGCTAGCTAATAGTCTGGCACCGGATGTTTGAATCCTGGATTTATGGATCCAGTCTTGCACACGACAAAGGATCCAGCTCAACTAACTAAATATTTTTGAAATATTACAATTGTCCGCAAAGGATCAGGAAGACAACACCAGGTAAATGGATATTTACATAGGTGAAATAACTTGTGTTCCGCATCCTAGTGAGACCAGACTGTTAGCCTTCAAATCTAGAGTGAAGCACCAGCTGTGGAGGAATTACTGATGACCCACCAGAATTGAATAGAACAGGTATATGGTATGCAAATTCTGCCAGTGCAATTATTCTCTTGTAACGTGCTTTGATTGAATATAATATATATAATGTCTTTTAGTCTGAATTCAGCTTGTAATGATTCTTCTTCAGCTTACATGTACGTGAAGAGTATCATGTATTCATGTTCTATGATGATACCATATCTCAGGGAGAGGCCAACTTTGAGGAGCTCAGGAGCAGTATCATGGATGGATGTCGTTGGGAAATACGAAGAACAAGTATACAAATATCACAAGAAATACAAAAAAATACACACAAATTTTACGTGGTTCGAAGATGAATCTCCTACGTCTACGGTCGTCGCAGAGAGTTTTTCACTATGTTCATGTTCAAAACCACCAGAGTACATAACCGCTCCAAAGATAACATATATATGATGGAGTTAGGGCAACCGCCCGCAAAATAATGAAATTACATATATAACCCTAGAAAAAAATTTCTCGGGGGGCTCCGCCCCCGAACCCCCAACCTTCCGGGTAGGGGGGCGCTGCCCCCCTGCAACCCCCCGCCAACTCACCGCCGAGTTGGATCGACGCTAATAGAAATTGGATGATCAATCTCTATCTGCTATTTCCAACAGATGTATATCTATACATGATCATTTTTCAGCTACATGTACACATATACTGCTAGAATTGTGGTCAATTTAATTCACCTTTTTATCTCCAACTACAATAATAGTATTCAACATTTAATTCTCTGAGGGCATTTTGATGGGGCTTGATATATCTTCTTTTTTTTCGTTTATAAACTCACAAATGAGCAGTGCAATGTGGAAACTTCTGTTACTATTTTCAATTTGAAATCTACAGGTTTGAAGGCCGGGACAAAATAAAAATATTATATGGTTCAATTTGGCAATCGGAACCAAACTGGAACCTCAGTCTGATTCCGATTAATTCCGCCAAACGAAATGATATGGCACGATTTTCGAGGCGGAATTAAAACATTGGAACCGGGTGTCACGTGACTCGGTTCCAATGACTTAGGTTCCACCATTTTGGTGGAACCTGTTGCTGTTTCACGGGAGGGGGTGAACCCCTCCCACTTTATTTTTTTTTATTTGACGTTATTTCTTTTTTTTTCCTCTCTCATACATTTTTCTTCTCTCCCATTCCTCCCATAATTTTTTTCTTTTTTCATCTCTCTCCCAAATTATTCTTTTTATTTTCTATTACATTTATAATTTATTTTAAGTATAATTTTTCATTATCATTATCTTAATTTAATAATTTATTTTTTATTAGTTAACATAAT
>LTAE01007704.1:0-22220 GCA_001647135.1 Pontederia paniculata | reverse complement strand
TTTATAATATTAAAAAAAAATATTGTGCACTTTAGCATTGTACATATCTAACACACTATAATTAATAATAATTTCGAATAAAAGTGACTTATTATACCTCTTTCGACATTACATTTGATTTTTTTGAATCAACATTATTAATAATTTTGGCTCTTATGTTAAACACTTTTAAGCTTTATAATATATATTAATTATATAAGTTGGCCTTATAAGCTAACAAGCTAGGCCTAATATAAATGAGCTAAGCCTGTTTAAATAAAAATGCCAAATTTTAATTTCGAGTCTGGCTTATTTATCTAAAAAGGCGAGCCGAACAAGGCTCAAAATAGGTCAAGCCACGAGCCGCTCACGAACGACCTGGCTTATTGTCAGCCCTAGGTATAAGTTATTAATTTTTATTTATAATCTTTACGATGATTTATAATCAACGACGTATTAATTATATCATTAAATAAACATACAATTACAAAAAAATATTTTTTTTATTTTTTCAACAATATAATTTATTTATTGGATACTAAGAATTGAACTTTAAGATAAATGCAATATTTTTTTGTTTTAATTATATTTACACAATATTACACATTTTATATATTTCTTATTAATTTTTTTGTATAAAAGATTTTTGGTTTTTTATTTAATTATTCAACTTGTTAATTATTTTTTATTCAATATTTATTATATGTATTTGATTTGTTCATATTTAGTTTTTAGTAGAGATTAATTTGTTAATTTTTTTATTGAATATTTTTTCATTAATACTTATACCCAACTTGGGTATAATATAATACCTACATTTTAGTAGGTATAATTTTTGGCAACTTTATACCCAAGTTGGGTATAAATATTTTTTTTAATGACAAGAATACCCTCCACACAATTTGGGTATAACTTAGTGTATTTGGGTATAAAATAAGGGATAAACCCTTATTCCCTAGTTTATTCCCTAACCAAACACAACCAAAAAGAAAAATAATTTCCCCTGAAAGAACTTGTAACTAATAAAAAACACTTTTTAAAAGTCTACACCTTTTTTTTATTTCATAAATGAATTTTTATATTTCTCAATATAAATTATATTATGAACTTTCATTTGGTTCATGAAACTTATATAGTTACAGTATATGCTCACGAACATTAATTTGGTTGGCATAATAGATTAACAAATTTGTATCCTAAAATTAAGGAAAGATAGTAATTTTGAGTTTAAATTTTAATATCATGTATTTTCTTTTGTCAGATTGTATCTCTATACTTTTATTTGAACTCCGAATTAATCAATTGATAAATATTTTTTTAGAATTTATACAAATTTCATCCCGACAAAAAGGTTTTTCTACCAATATTAAAAAGAAGTGCTTCAACTTACAACTTCTAATTACTTTTTTAGCCCTTATTAAAAGATGTACTATTTTTTCTAAAAATATATGTATACATTTGTTAACTAATATTAGCTACTTGAATGAAATCAAAATTTTACAATTGTTGTTATTTTATGTGTAACACGAACCATTGTTATAAGAATAATATTTTTTTTCTTCTGATCTATTTCATAACTTGTAACTTTATTTTGTTGCAACAACTTAATATCGCTTTTAAAAGAACTCAGATTCATTTCTACCATTTAGCTCACAAGTTTGCTTTCAAATTGAAAACAAAAGACTAATAACTCCCAAAATCACACAAAATATGCAAAGACCATATTGCTCGGTAAAAAAACTAACATGTCTACATAATAAATATTTCATTGCGTACTTAATACTATGTATATTAATGATTAAACTACATCTAAAGTTAATTCCTACAACACAAAGCAAAGACCGAGACTTCAACACTCAAGAAGAGGAAGATGAAGAAGATAAGCCCCACAATGAACAGGGTGATGAAACTTCGCACTGGCGCCGTCCCAGAACTCTGCGGTGATTGCGGGAGAAATTTTCTCGGCGGCGAAGGGCCAATCGGAGCAGGACTTGGACTTGGACTTACGTCACTCGAGCTGTTTACAGCGTACATGACCAATGACGGCAACTCCCCTGTTGATCCTGAAGAGATTTAGCAAACAGCAGCTATTAGTTCAACATCAACTCCAAGTTAATTCACCAAATTTGATGCTTGAATAGTTTTACATACCACGATAGGTCTTGTTGAAGTTAAAATTCCCAAGGGCAGTGTTAGAGGAGTTGTGGAGCACGGGGCACGCGTGGAAGAGGTTGTCGATGTCCTGGGAGAAGGGGAAGCCAAGGAGGAGCGGGTCACGGAGGAGGTGACAGATGCAGGAGCCGCCGCCTCCGGCGTCGTTTAGAACCTCGACGGTTGCCTTGCAGCACCGGCTATAGTCCAGGGAGTTGTTGGTCGTCGGCGGGTTCATCAGGGGCCCGCACGGGGACAAGGTCATCAGATGCTTCCCGCACCTTGCCGTCGGCGCCTTCGACGCCTTAGACTCCTTTCTAAAGGGCGCGCTCAAACTCCACGATCTTCACAATTCCCTGTGTTATCTCCTTCAGTGAGGGTTGAGCAGATTTTGTGCCGTTGGTCTTGTCGGCGAAGGCCTTGGAGATCTTCTCCAATGCGTCTCTATGGAAATACGCATCACCGATCCCTCCGGCTAGCCCGACGTAGCTGGCTCCTTCGGCGATGATCCTTGTGAGTATTTCGTTGAGCTTAAAATAATCAATGTCGGTTCCGGCGTCGGTGAAGCCGTGGGTCATTTCAACGGCATGCATCAGTTGATCTAATAACATCATTCCTCACAATGCTCATAACCCACATCCATCTTTGCATTCTAACCCTAAATCTGGTCATTCAGGAATTCGCATCTCTTCTCCACTAAAGTGAAAGAGAAACCTGTGCTAGGAAGAAGCCACAAGGAAGCCGTGCTTACAGTGACAAGAAGGCTACTCGAAGGTCATCAAGATGAGGAGGCTTCAGACTCTCACATGGATTCAGAGGAGGAGCAACTAGATCTAGACCTTACACCTTTCACCATAGTGGAAAGGAAGCACAACCGAAGATCTAAGCAATGATACTTCCCCACCGCCCACTCTCAAAACCAAGAAAAAAACAACAACAAACAAACATGATAAGGTAAGTGTTCCTAGTGAAAACTACATCTCTAATAAGGGTATCCGTGGTGCGCAGGATGCAGAGGAAGGGGCATCTCTGCTCAACACTTCTCATCTCCCACCCATATATGAATATCTTACTCTGGAATTGTCGTGGAGCCTTTAGGAGTAAAGTAAGAGACCACCTAAATGACCTTATCAGCATCCATGCACCTGATATTATAACAATGGTAGAGACACATACGAATAAAGCTAAATCTGAAAAGATCATCCGAAGGCTTAGAGCGAGTTGAAAGGGTGTAGTTGTGGAAGGTGCTGGATCTGCCGGAGGCATCATCATAGAGTGGCACTCCCAACAAACTCGGGTAACCTTGCTTCTCAACTCCCCTAATTATCTGCATGCTATAGTGACTATAAATAATACTACCTTCTTGTTAACCTGCATTTACGCCAACATTCAACCATTGTTAAGGAACAGACTGTGGCAGGAATTAAAAAAATCTTAATTTGAATGATATTCCATGGTTACTTTTGGGGGGATATGAATTGTATTCTTCAACCTAAAGGCAAAAAAGATGGTAGGCCTTTCCAGTTAACTAACTCAGTAAGGAGGTTTAGGGAATTAATGCTGGAGCAAGGACTATTAGATGTCCCATTGATAGGCACACAATTTACTTGGTGTAACAATCATTTAGGAAATGCACGTATATTATGTAGATTAGATAGAGCATTGATAAATCAATCCTGCTTGCAGCAATTTCCTAACTTGCCTCTTGAAATCCAACATAGGGGAGTTTCTGATCATGCCCCTCTCCTCTTCAATTCAAACTTAGGAACTATAAGGAAACCAAGACCCTTTGTCTATGAGAACTTTTTGTTTGAATATGATGAACCTAAGCAAATTGTTGTTGCTGAATGGGCCAAACATTCCTCAGCTACTGCTGAAAACCATATCCTCCTTGCACTCAATTCCATAAAGGAAAAAACTTTACAATGGAATAAGAACACTCTAGGAAAATTAGAAAAAAGAGCCCAGACCACTAAACAACATCTCAGAGGATTAGAACTCAAAGATGCTCTCTCTGGTCTCTCTGATTCATAGGAACCCTTAGATCTCTATACAACTTACATGCAACCCTCCTTAGACAAATCAATTTAAAATGGTGGAGTAAATCTAGAATAAACTGGCTGAAAATAGTGATACAAACTCTAACTTTTTTCCATACTAGTACAATCATCAGAAGTAAACAAAATCTAATTTCATCAATTGAAAATCAAAATGGACTCATTGTAACAAATGAACATGACATTAGACAAACATTTGTCTCATTCTATGAACAACTATGGAAACCTGACACAAACCCATCCTTAGATAATTACTACTAGCCACCATTCCCTACATTGGACCTAGCCTGGCATCACACACTTCTATCTCCTATTACTACCCAAGAGATCAAGGAATGCCTTTGGAACATGGCCCCAAGAAAAGCTCCTGAGCCAGATGGCTTTACTGTTGAATTCTACAAACATTACTGGGATATAGTGCGACATAAAATCTGTGTTGTCATTCAATCTTTCTTCTCAACAAATCACTTGCCACCAGACTGGGGTAATACTTAGTTTTTATACCTAAAAAACATGCCCCTAAGAAGGTCACATATTATAGATCAATTGCACTATGTAACATATTATACATATTAATAGCCAAGCTCATAACAAAAAGATTAAAACCTGCACTTAACTCTCTTATTGATCATGTCCAATTAGCATACGTAGCAAATAGGGATATTCATGATAATGTTTTGATTGCATAAGAAATTGCATACTCAATGAAAATAGGAAGAAGAAAATTTATGATGATTAAAGTAGACATGAAAAAAGCTTTTGATCGTGTCTTTTGGCAGGCCATCCTCACTGTACACAAGAAAATGAATTTTCCTTCTATATTTATAAACTGGATCAATGCATGTATTAATGGGGTTAGATCACAATCATTTAAAGGGCATAAAGGAATAAGGCAGGGAGACCCAATCTCACCTTATCTATTTTTACTTATCTCCCAAGTATTCACTTCAATCATGTCTTATGCAGAGTCAATCAATAGAATCATACCTTTTCAATTAAAAACCTTCTCCTTGAGTCATCTTCTCTTTGTTGATGACATGCTTATCACACTGGCAGCCACCAAAATGAATTGTGCAAGTCTCTCTGCTATCTTTCAGCATTATGAGCTACTAACTAATAAAAAAATCAATTACAACAAGTCACATATTTTCTTTCCACCTAAGTTTAACCTAGTCAGGAAAAATAATAAAAAAAGTATCTTAAACATGTCTGAGGGAAAACTATCCTTTCATCTGTTTGGGAGCACCTATCTCCTACAAGTACTTGAATTCTAATCATCTAGTATTTCTCGCTGACAAGGTCTCTTCTAAACTCTCAGGTTGAAAAATAAAACTTATATCACAAGCTGGTAGAACAATACTCATCAAAAGTGTTCTAAATTCTATCCCTAATTATTCATTAGGTTTTATTCACTTGCCTAATAATATCCTTGAAAACCTAAAACAACAATCTAGGCAGTTTCTATGGTCATCCTGTAATAATAAGAAAGGTCTTCATCTCATTGATTGGAACACAATACAATTATCTAAGAAGGAGGGTGGACTAGGTATTAGAAATATTAAACATGTACAATCTTTTAAATAATCATAAGGGTATTTGGATTCTTTAAAAAATATGGAATACCACATCCATAATATGTGAATCTTTTTATAGGAACATAGCTTGGAGTTGGAGGATCAATTTGGAAGGTCTTGATGCATTAAAGCAAGATTTTAAAATAAGCATTGGTAACAACAAGAATACTAATGTGTTATATGATCCATGGTTATACTCCACTCCTATATGTCTTATGCCTACCTTCATTAATGTTAATGCACATATAAGTAATCTTACTACAGCAACATGTTATGTGGAAATAACTGGAATTGCTCTTTATTGCATGAGTTATTTGGCTCAGTCTTGTCTGTTGTGATTATTTTGATACATATACCTGTTGTGCCCAAGGATGACTAGTGGGTATGGGTGGAAGATATCCATGGCTTTGCCAATACAAAGTCTGTGGTTAAATTTCTGAATAGGTCAACTTTCACACCTGGTAGTTACGGGGATATAAAGTGGAGTATCTTATGGAACATTCAAGCACCCCCCACCCTAATCCAAAATTTATCGTGGAAATTGCTTCATGGTCGTCTCCCAACAAAGAAATAGCTCATGCATCTTAACAATTTCATGAATCATGCATATTCTTTGTTTGGTATGCATGAAGAATCTTCATAACATCTTTCTTTCAATGTTCTATTAGCATGCAACTTTGGAATTTATTCCAACAGAAAACTTCATATACATTCAACTATCTAGGTTTGTGGCATGCTGGTAAGTGGCTCCAGGAAGGCATAAACCTAAACACATCTTCTAGGAACTCTGTCCTTTCTTTAATTGCTTTTTGCCTTTGGGGTCCTTGGAAACTTAGGAATGACATACACTTTAACTCCACTCGACACCCTGTTCATGTTGTGTGGTACCGAGCAATGGCCTATTCTGCAGAATACACCATACACCACTATCCTGAGGGACATCCCCCCAATTATCCTTTATAGGTTAGGTGGGAGCCTCCGCCTCCGGGTTGGGTCAAACTCAACATCGACGGGTCCTTTACTGGACCTGGAAAGGTTGGAGGGGCAGGTTTTATAATCAGATCTCCTAATGGCAGTCATCATTTTGCAGGTGCATCTCATAGGAATTTTCACTCTATTTTAGAAGCCGAAGCATGGGTGTTACGATGTGGTATTGTGCAATGTAGTCTACTGGAGTGCCAAAGAGTTTGGATAGAATGTGACTCCTCCAATCTTGTATCCATTCTAAAGAAATAGACTAACTGCTCGTTCTTAGATTGTTGGCATATAGTTGAAACTTTTGAAAGTTTTGTAATAGAACACATTTATCGTGAGGCTAATAAAGTCGTAGATTTTCTGGCGAACCATGGACGAGTAACCGCCATGAATCTTTTTTGGCATGAAGACCCTCCTCGAGGTCTTCTGGATATCTTGTATCAAGATACTTCGGATTTCTTTTCTCATCATTAAAGTTTCCTTTTTAAAAAAAAACACATTAGTAGAGAACCAGAACGCGGGGGACTCTTTCGGGGTCCGTCGTTCGGCATGGCAGTGGCATTGACGATGGCTTCCGATCTTCTTCTTTTTCCCGTGCCGTGTGGGTCTATTTATAGAGTTGGGAAGTGCAAACCGATTCCTTGTAGGTTTAGAGTTCTCGACATGAACACCGAAAATAAATCTAACACTGTTACCTGAGATTTAATTTGAGTTTGCATGAGATTTAACTTTAATTTGGTCATTATCCTGCTTGGTAAGATTGAGTACATGACAGAATTCGTGTACATATCTGCGGAAGTAAAAGAAAAGGATCGATGTCAAAACAATATGATCTGATTACTTTCAACGCTCTTTTACATAATTAACATACATCCACTCTTAATCGAAAAAGAAATAAATAAAATAAATATGTATAACTCGTATAAGGAATTCATAAGAAAGCTCATAAAAAAATTCATGCAATGTCCTCTCCTAAATTTTGCTTAGCAACATGGTTGCGGCCGCAAGTAGGACAAGCATTCCTGATGACTGGAGATGAGATGGTCTTGTGGCTGAGCTTGGCAGCAACAGTGGGTGCACCCCACCTAGATCCGACGGACTTTCGGGTGCCGGTGCCGGCGGCGGTGGCGTTGCTGGGAATGGAACTGCAACCATAAGAAGGCAAAACATGATTATGCACTCAATTCACAGTCAGGTAGATGCAAAACATCATGAGAAAAGTTATGAATCTTACGCAGTGCAGGTGCAGGTGCAAATGGAGAACCTGAACATGCAAAAAGAAAAAAAAAATAGAGCTTTAGTTTACTTCCGGATCAATGTTAGTTATCTTGATGTAGGTGGAGGGAACAATGGCGTACCTGAAACTGGCGTTGCATTGTCTGTAATAAAAAGATACACTACTGTTAGCTTTCTCAGACAAATTTCAGACCATGGAAACGTGAGAAAACTTTGGTTCAAATTGTGCATAATGCTTGTTATGAATCTGTAATAACCAAATGGATGTTATTAACCTGTTCAGATTGCAGATTAATACCTGAGCACTTGAGAGGCACAGTCATGGAGTTGCAGACCTTAGGCAGCGTGAGGCCCAGCGTTTGGTTGAAGGGAAGGCTGAAGGGGACGTTCCCCATCAGAATCATGCAGGCGCAATCAGCGCTGCTACTGACCAGGTCGCCCAAGGACTTGCAGCACTCTTCGGTCGGCGTCCGGCTGCCGTTGGAGCTGCCGGTTAGGAAGCTGAAGCAAGGAGTGAAGCTATTGATCAGAGAGCTCGTGCATCCCGTGGGGATTTGCCCAGAAACCTGGTTCATTGGCATCAACAGCATCAGTGCTACTATGGATGCAATGCTGCAACATCTGATCAGCTCCATGTCTTAATTTCCTCTCCCTCTCTCTTGCTTGTAGTCTGAAACGTGGTGACTGGTGTGTGCACGGCTGCATGTTATATCATATATAACTCGAGATGGATTCGGGGGAATCTAAGGTAGATGTTAGTTACAGCAGTTGCCAACTCTTAGCTAACTGATGGCCATCAGGAATGTGATTACTTGAGCAGATTGCGTGTGAGGTGTGAGGGGGAGGACTTGACCAGCAGCCAACTTGCAGAAGGAAACATGGCCAGACATCTGGCTTCATCTGCACAGTGGTGACCAAATGGAATTATTGCCTGTCAGCTGCTGATATGGTGACATTTGGTGTTGCTGTTGTATGATATAAGAGAAAATTCGAGGGGTCAAAATTTATTAGTTGTGGTTGGCACACAACCTTATTTGGATCGATACTTCATCTTGAGCCTCTGTGTTCTAACAGGGTTAAACACCCCAATTGGATTCTTGCCTGGGAGTTTTGGGACTTTTCTGAACAACAAATTTGTTCAATGCAGAAGTTTTGGGATTCTTCCATAGCTCAAAGAAAGTATTACATTTCTGAATAATCAACTGTAGAATTTTTGCTGTATGAATTTTGTTGGATGCAATGTTACTTCAGCACAATTAAGTAGGAGCCACTATATAAACTCTCTAAAATTGTTTTGCATCTTGCATATGATTGAAAAATATAGCTTAATTAAAAATAAATCTCGTTAAATTTTTATAGCAAATAATCTTAGAAAACAGCAAAAAATGTAGCACACATGTTTGAGTTGGCATTAACATATTCAAACATTTGAAAAAAGAAATATGTAACGCACTTGTACAAAAAATAACGACACTTTCTGTATAAATAAACAGTGTTCAAATTTTTTTGTACAGATAATAACGTTACCTTTTGATACGCTACATGCACTACATTAAAAGTGCGCTACACTAAAAATGTCCCATTACTGAAAACTTGATAAGTTTTACCTGAGTATTTAAAATTGGCTAATAGGAAATCCTGAGCATTTTGATCCCAGTAGATGAGGAATCAGTATTTTTTACTCATCAGTTAACCACCAAATCATTAGGAAGACTTGGTAATAACACTATATTCTATCTAAATTCTTCATACTATATATTTGGATCTTTCTTGTTAATGACGAAGAAGTCTAAACAGAAATAAAATTAATCTGCTAACTGGCAGCTCTGCATATTACAGACCTGGTAGGTGCACCCTTATTTATCATAAAAAAAAGTTTCATGAGTTTGACCTCACAATCAAAGCAAAATGATTCAAATGGCAGCTTGAAATGTAGCTGAACTAATATCGTCCCTCATCAACCAAATTACTCACAATTCAAACAAATGATTTGTACCAAAGTTTTGGATGTGACAACAAAATAGTCCCCAAATAGAGATGGCTCATGTCTGCATTTGGTGGCAGAATAATTAAGGGAAGGGGAGGTGAACAGCTACAAAAATCTAAGATTTTTGATGCTACATACCAACTTCTATGTTAATACAAGAATTAGCTGAGCTTAATCATAGTATTAATTTTCTGATTAAATCACTGGAAACTTGCAGTTGTCCCTGTTATAATAATTCAGAGTTCTTCCTTGTACTCCAAACTAAGGGAACCTTTAGCAGGAGTTGTTCAACCACACAGAGCCCCAGTTGCAGCCTTGCTCAGACCTCAAATTCTATATATAAATCCTTCACACTTCCCCCTCTTCATCACCACCACCATTAGGAGGAACAGCAAGCAGAACAACACACCACAACCTGCACGTTCCTGCGGCCATCCCTGCTTTCCCAATGGCCTGCCAGAAAGTGTTGGCGATCGCCCTTGCACTGGCCGCCATGGCCGCGCTCTCGGCCCTCGGTTCGGCGCAGTCGACGTCGAGCTGCACGTCCGCGATCATGGGCCTCGCGCCCTGCCTCAACTACATCAACGGCAACACCTCGACCGCGTCGTCGCCCTGCTGCTCGCAGCTGTCCAGCGTCGTGAAGTCCGAGCCGCAGTGCCTCTGCGTGCTGCTCAACGGCGGGGCGTCCTCGTTCGGCGTCACCCTCAACCAGACCAGGGCCATGGAGCTCCCCGGAGCCTGCAGCGTCCAGATACCACCAGTTAGTCTCTGCAGTGGTACGTACTTAGTCTTCTAGCTGTTTGTTCTTCTCCTCTGCTGAACATGCTCGTAATAAGTAATTCTCTCATGCCGCAGCTGTGGCCGGAGCGAAGTCCCCGTCGGCGTCGCCGGCCACTCCTACGACAAGCACAGGTAGTGTACTCCTTCCTCCAAGTATAACAGAGAACAAACCATGCATGTTTCTGAAACAATATGACCTGCAAATTGTGCAGGAGGTGGATCCAAGGCCACACCATTCCCTCAATCCTCTGATGCCACATCTCACAAATGGAGCAGTTCACTGATGCTTGCCATCATCTTTGTCGCCTCGTTCATGAAGCTCTAATTTGTTGCCTACTGCGTGCATGGCGTGTTCATATTTATGATGCTGCACTACTTCATATTCATATTTCTTTTCCATGTTGGCCTTCTGTAACAGTGTAATGGTATGAGGATCATTTGTTGCTGCATATAATATTGTGATGAAACGGCATTCTTTGTTTATGAATAAAAATACATTGGATCCAGGTTTTTATGTCCTTTCTCTCCATGGAGTTTTATGGATAAAAAGTTTGATTAATCATAAATAAGTTATAGTTTAATCTTACTATATGGATTTGATTCTTCAAAGCTGGAACTCTGACTAGCAAAATAAACTAATCATGCATTTATTTTGGTTGCTCAGTAACTTACTACTTCCAGTACTGATGCAAGCTTCTCCAGTTTTCAAAATAGTTTCAGTACTTTAATTGAGATGGATCCCAAGTGACAATTCATTTGAGTACAAAAGAATTTTGCAATCTTCCATTCATATATCTACCCTAACTAATTATACCTAATTTATTGCTTGATGTCAGAAAAACATGTCTTTGGAGCAGAGATACAAAAGCAAACGAAAAAACAAAATGCCAGTTTTTAATTTTGAAGTTGTTCACACTTTCTTTCAAATTGCAGAGTTCATTGAGTTCAGTCATCTTGCTTTCAAAGTTCTAGTTTGACATCTTCTATATGTTTGTTCAATTCACTTACCAATTGAATCACTCAACCATTGATAAGGACCAAAGAAATAGCTACTCGGAAAGTCAACAAATGACTTACTCATAGTAAATTATCCGGTTCATTAAAGGTTTTACTTAAACATGTTCAGATTAGCTAAGATTATTTTCGGTTTAGCAAAATGATAAATTCTAACTATTGATAATGGCTTGAATCTTAACCCTGTTATAAATCTTTATATGATCCCTGTGCATCATAGTCGTTCGAATAATTGAGACGGCGAAGTCGTCTGTCCCATACGAAGGTCTCGTTATTCACTATTCATTATCTAGACGACTCTATAATTTATGTTTCCTATTTTATATTGAGAGTTTTTATATAAACTCGCTAAGATTTTAATTATTTATCTTATATCATCTATTATTTTTCATATTAAAAAAAATAATGTAGTCGTCGCCCTCCTAGTACATAGCTCAATTAAGCTCTCGTCTCATATCCGCAACACTAGCAAAATTAATAATGACAAAAAAAAAATAAAATCAGAATGACTAATTCATGTCAATCTTGTTACACAATCTTACTTAATTAGTAGCTAACAATAAGAACAAACCAATTATCAGATTGTATTTACACTAGTTATTTTGGATCAAGTTGAAAATTGAGTTATTTATCAAAGTTACATTAAGGTGCATTGTTTGACTCACATCTTTAAAATATTAGAAGTTATGAAATCAAGGAGATGCATTAATTGGTAGACAATATGCCACACTAAACTAAACAAGCTCCACATTACTCTTTTGATCAAGTAGACATACATGGTTTGTGTTCTCCATGTTCTTAGATCATTAAATACATAATGAAACATCTCAAGTCTTCTTGTCACCAAAAATAAACACCCACAAAGTCTTCTAGTCCACCTGTTACCATGAAATCTATGTTTGATAGAGACTAAAAAAAATAGTAGGAAAAGTTGGCCAACCATAAAAAAAAACAAGTTGCAAGAACTCCCCATTGATCCATATAAACCCCCTTAAACCTCCTCCTCCACCATCCTTATCGTCTACACCTTCACTCCGGGAGGCATTTGCCGGCCACATGCAACGCCTGCAAATGGCCATGAACAGCCTCCTCCTGTCCGCCCTTGCACTGGTCGCAGTGACCGCGTTCTCCAGCTTTGCTTCGGCGCAGACGTCCAGCTGCACCAGCGCCGCCCTGAGCCTGGCCCCCTGCCTGAGCTACATCACCGGGAACGCGTCGACGCCGTCGTTGCCCTGCTGCTCGCAGCTGTCCGTCCTCGTCCAGAGCCAGCCGGAGTGCCTCTGCTCGCTGCTCAACGGCGGCGCCTCGTCCATGGGGATCGCGCTGAACCAGACGAGGGCCTTGGCTTTGCCGGGGGCCTGCAACGTCCAAACTCCCCCGCTTAGCAGCTGCAACGGTAGCTACGATCTGAATTCATTTCTGAGGTGATCAGCAATCATAACACTGACGTGAATCTGTGTGAATGTGGCAGCTACGGCGCCGGGAGGACCTGCCAAACCCCCCTCGACGTCTCCTGCTGCGCCGAAGTCCCCTCCCGCACCGGCACCGGAGCCTCCATCCCCGCCGGAGTCGCCATCCGCACCAGAGGCGCCCCGCACATCCGTCTCAGGCACAGGTAGTCTACCAGCTCCAGTTCAGTACTGCTGAAGCAATACATTGGATTTGGGGAATCTAAGAACTTGCTTTGGTTGCAGGAGGAGGATCTACAAACTCCACAGCTGGTCAGAACTCCGGTGGCAACTCGTACTACATGTATTCAAGCAGTTGGCTTCTGGTCGCCGTCCTCTCGGCCGTCGCCGCCGTTCTGCCCATCCATTAACTTCTAAAATCTGATGAGAATTCGGCATGTTGCTGCATTCTTTGTGTTTTAATCATCAGCTTAGGCTTTGAGTTCTCTCTGGTCATTTTCCTCGTGTCTGCTGCTTATGGTTTTCTGGTTCTTGCAGCATCTCTGTAACGCCATTCAATTTTAAATTAGAAAGACATTAGCTATGTTCACTGATGAGTGTTGAATATGATGAATTTAGCTATGATTATTTTTATTGATAATATATTGAATATTAATTTAATGATAAATTCATAATGATCTTATATGCATTATAGTTGTTCGAATAATCGGGACGATTGCATATCTCATAGATGGATTTCGCTATCTAAGACGAGATCCAGGAGATCCTTATGGGGTGCAAGGACGGAGCCTCCAAAATTTAGACAATTTTAAAATTACGTTTCCCATTGTGTATTAGAAATGCTTATATAAACTCTCTAGAATTATATTATTCTATGTCTTATATCATCTATCATTTTTTATATAAAAAAATCTCTAGTCGCCATCTAAAATTATAGCTCAGCTAAAGATGAATATCGTTAATCTTTATATTTTTTTCTGTGTGATTTTTTTCTCTTTTTTGTCTATTTTGCAAATGTTCATCCTTTTGGATTAAAGAAGATTGATACTTTAAATGATAATTAAATGCTAATAGATCTCAAAATCAAATCATAGGAAGATAAAAATCAAGGATTTAATATTTCAAGTTCGATGTTGGGATAAATATCAACAAATAAATTTGGGTTAAATTAGCGATTTCGTCCAAAATTATTATATAAAATATGGTGCTTATTAAAATTTCGACAATGTTTGTGTCAATGTCGTATGGCATCATTATTTGTAAAGTTAACATCGATCCCTTTAGGTCATAGAAGTATATTTCAAAATTTGTTACTCCCAAATTGAGTTGAAAAATACAAGTATGATTTCGACGAATTATTTCATAGGACAATTACGCTTCCCTTTTTTGTTTACTGAAATATTAAGGATAAATAGGCAATTGGTTCTCAGTAGATTGAGATGTAAACTAACTAATTTTAATATTATTATTGTATTAATTTCAATTTATAACACACATTTTATCCATTCTCAGATATTTTGTAGATTTGCTGCTTTTTAAACGTGTTGATATTTTTCAATAACTGGACAATAGAAATAAATTTTTTTTGAAAGATGATAATTCACTTGGCTAGATGCATTATTTTATTGCTTTGGATTATAAGGAAGTCTCGTGTCTAGACTATAAACAAAAAGATAACTTACATATATAGAACACTACTCTACTCATGCATTTAATTTGTCTAATCCAATAGACTAACTATATGTATAATCACATGTGTTCTTCATAACAAACACAATATATATACATATATGCGATCAAGAATTAAAATATCGAATAAAATGAGAAAAAAATTGACATAAAAATTCTTTAACATGGTAAAATTCTCTTGATCAATGTGAACAAAAGGAAAATATCTGCGGACAAAGAAGGTCATCACCAAAGAATTTTCATTGTATCGAAGAAGAAGAGTACATCATAAAATCCTAACCCTTATTTATAACTGCTCAAGTCATCCGTCACCGTCACATATTCCCTTTTTTTCTCTCAATTTTTTTTCTTTCACATTTTTTAGTACGGATTAAGCAATTCAAGACACAACAACAACATTATATATATATATATATATTATAAATAACCATTTTTAATTGAAAAAATACGAGGAACCCAATAAATGTACCCCAATTTTAACTAAAAAATATTGAAAATCCTAGGGAGAAGATATAAATATATTACAATATATCGTTGTTTAATCTTTGATTCAAGACAAGTCTATTTTTAATTAGTTGTTAAATTGTCAACAAAATATTTCAATGCATGTGCTCGCTAGTTAACTAAAAAGTACTACGCTACTTACCTCTTCAATCATAAAATTCTAAATCTACGATGAATAAATTTATGAAAAAGACATTATAA
Source organism: Pontederia paniculata (assembly GCA_001647135.1). Classification (NCBI taxonomy): domain Eukaryota; kingdom Viridiplantae; phylum Streptophyta; class Magnoliopsida; order Commelinales; family Pontederiaceae; genus Pontederia; species Pontederia paniculata. The sequence continues at coordinate 6,664 of LTAE01007704.1, read as the reverse complement.
ATTCAATATCATACTGTTGAGGAGATATATAATATGGTGCCTCCTTTAGTTAACTAGAGAGCACCTTTTTTTTCAGTCAATAAATGAGTATTCATAACAAGATTTTTTTAACTTTAAACTTTTAGATAGAAATAATTTTTTGACTCGTAAAATCGAATTGTGAAAACATATTATGAAGTAAAAAAAATGTTATATCGAATAAGTATATTTACAGAGTAATTCAATGTACTGTCAAAGTCATATAAATATCTTTATTAAGCATTAAAAAATATTATTATTTTAACTCATTGACTTTTGAAATTTAATCTTAAATAGTTATTTTTAAAGTAATTGTATTATATAAAACAAAAGTCATACAGAGTCGTGTATGTCGTATGATTTTTATGATTAAGTTATTAGGGTTCATGTCTATATATGATTCTATGATAATTTAGTTTGATTTTGTTGACTTACAAAATTGATTCTTGAGTTTAATGATAATAAGACATAATTTTACTCATTTAATATTATAAATAAAAAAGCCACCATGGGCCTCAACTGAGAATAAATACTGTTGAAACAAGGCCCAGAGCGTCCAGATTCGGATTCAATCCTTTCTTGGGCCTAATTGGGCCCGTTATCCCACTAACCTCGAAGAGAAAACGGATCGGATCCAATACGTCGACGATCCGCATCATCCTTTTTTTTTGTCCTCGGCGCAGCAATCGACATCTTTTGCTACACCGCCGTCCGATCGCCGCCGAAGCCGCCGCCGGGAATGGACCCGCTCTCCGTCCTCCGGGACTACGCCATGCGCGGCGACCTGGACGCCATCACCCGCTCCGGAGATGAGCTCCGCTTCGGGTCGGAGTACGTCTTCCCGTGCTCCGCCGTCACCGGCTACCGATCGAAGCAGGGCGGCTTCTTCTCCCTCGATGCCCTCCTCTTCTTCGTCCGGAACCATCACCTCAAGTACACCGAATACCTCCAATCCGCCCGCGCTCTCCGCCTCCCCACCGTCACCTTCATCGACCGCAAGCCCCTCCTCGACTACCTCCTCGGCCGCTCCGCCTCCTCAGAGTCCCTCGTCGTCCTTCCCCCGTTCTCCGGCGAGCCCGAGCTTGCCGCGCCCGGAGCAGCCGTGGACGAGTATCACCCCGCCGATGAACCCCTTGACGCTCCCGCCGCAGGCGATGGCGGTGCTAGGGTTCCGGACCGCGAAGCCGAGGAGATCGTCAGCTACATCGCCCGGATTCGGGAGCTGGAGCGGCCGCTCAGGGACCGCGAGGCCATGCTCGAGTGCCGCAACCGCGACTTCCACGCCGTGCTCATCGCCTCCACCCGGCGCGAGGAGGAGCGGCAGCGGCTCGAGTCGCAGCAGCGCAAGGATGGGCTCATTGCCAAGATGAGGGTCGCAGGCTCCGACGACCACCACCACCGTACCGTTGGCGCCGGTGACGACGCAAGCGACGCGATGGCGAAGGCAAAGTTACACCTCAAGGGGGGCAAGATCGGGGAGGGGGTGCCTATTATTCTAGTGCCAAGCGCGTTCCAGACGCTGATCACTATACACAACGTGAAGGAGTTCCTGGAGGACGGGGTTTTTGTGCCCACAGACGCCAAAGTGAAGGCGGCGCGGGGGCCAAAGCCGGACTGTGTTACTGTGCAGAAGAAGCTTAGCCGGGATCGTGCAGTTGCCGCATACGAGGTGCGGGACAAGACTTCCGGTTTCAAGGCCGAGGACTGGGACCGTGTTGTGGCTGTGTTCGTGCTCGGAAAGGAGTGGCAGTTCAAAGACTGGCCTTTTAAGGACCATGTCGAGATCTTCAATAAGGGTGAGTAATGCACAGACCAAATGTGCGCTTGATTTCTTCCTAGGAATGGTAGTTTGATGTTGGAACCATACTACTTGGTATTATTGGATCGTTATTCACTTTTTACTGGCACAAACTCATATAGGTAGATGCCTATGCTGCGAGATTGTGTTGAGCACATCCGCCGCTCTTTTATCAGTAGATCAAATTTAAATATTTGACAGGCCACATTAGATAGATGAAGTATTAGATGACAGACATGAAATAAAATCTGATGTGCAACACTTGCACAAAGCCAAGTGGGAAGCCAAGGGTTCTTATTATTCTAATTTGGCAATCCGACTATGAGTTTGAAAAGAAATATGCATGGAGTTGTTCTGCTATCTATTATACCATCCTTAATTCATTTCCTTCATATTGTTCTGCTGTATTTTTATCTCAGCTGAATAATCTTCTATTTTGGCATATCTTATTGTTCTTGAATAATCGGTATCTTGAACATACTTACCTATTTGACTAATCTAATATATTCCTTAAAGTTATCATAGTCGAAGATCACGTGTTTCATGAATGGAATCAGATGCGTTATTATGGTTACCTTGCTAAAGATTTGTACTTATCAAAGACGAAGAGTTTGCATGTGTTTATTTTCTTTACGTACCATTTTTGTCGCTTATTTGCAAAACTTAACTTATCTGGAAGGATGATATAAAACATTTGCAGTAATTGGGTTTTACGTGCGATTTGAAGATGACAGTGTGGAGTCTGCAAGAATGGTGAAACAATGGAATGTTAAGATTATTACGGTAATTTGCTCCACCTTGGCCTTTTAGTTTCTTGTTTAAAAATATTAAAATTTTCTTTTCTTTTTATTTTCTTATGCAACTATACAGATTAGCAAAAACAAAAGGCATCAAGACAGAGCTGCTGCGCTTGAGGTGTGGGAAAAGCTAGAACAATTCATGAGGTCACGGTCACATCAATGAGACTTAAAATTTGGAGCAAAAGCTTGTGAGTGTGTGATTTGGTTTCGCCCATTTTTGGTCCTTTGACGGCTTATGTTTTCCGATAAAAATGGTGCACTATGTAGTAAATATTTTTCTGGGTTATGATCTGCCGCCAACTTGTAACTTAACTATGTTTAAATTATCATTTATCCTATGACATGATTGCATCTGATATCCTTTCACATTGTCATATACAGAGAGCATTTTTCATGTGAATTATGATGTAGAGGTTGTGCTTATACATCCTAGTCTGTTTCCCTTTCCTGTTATATTATTGGATTAGGAGTATTCTTTACTTTGATGTTGTCTTGGCAGTTTTGTTTCTATCAAACCTGCACCTGATATTTTAGGTTCTGTTCTGCTGATGAGAAACTTGAATAACCAGTCAGATGGTATCTTACAAATATTTTCGAAGTACAAAGCGATTGTATTATTTAGATGTTCATTTTGTTTAGTTAATGTAGAATGATCCATTTCCATGATAATTCGCCATTGAAAAGTTAAAAGACTTTTATAATGATATAAGCAACCAAATGCAGCTTTGACAAGCAACAATCTCACAGATCAAATATGAAGTTTGTACATCCCAGACCAAGTATTGAAAACATCAGATGATAGTTGAAATAAGTCATAAAAGGCTATAAGGAGAGAGCTGCAAAACTGGGGCCATTATCATAGAGCTTGAAGCCAAAGATATCTTGGTTGTAGTCCTAGATTCATTATCTGTAGGACTATATATAAAAAATATATCCATTTTCACCTGTGTAGATTTTGATCAGCATCTACAAACCTGTAGGAAAAAGTTGAAAGCTGAGAAGCTTCACTCGATGCTAATGGTTTCAGTGGTTTGGTAGCGGTAATGGTGTAGTCGAAATAGTTCTAGAAACTGCATTTGCCATCAGAAATGGCTGTTGGAGAAGGCATGGATCTACCTGTTACAAAACAGAATGTAAGCTTTGCTACTTTAGGACTAGCAGTTGCAGTAAAGATTAGAGCACTGCATTGGCCAGTAGAAGGGCCTGTATACAGTATACTCCGACCAAGGCATGGAGGAGTTCCTTAGAATATGCAACAATTGGAGGGATGCAAGCTTGTTGAGCTGGAGGTAGAGACCAATACAATGGCCATTGTCATCTTCATCAACTGTTTTGGAGACATTTTAATACTTGGAATTAGTGGAGGTCAAGTCTGTGGACATGCCCTGAAGGTTCGTTAAAGTGGAGCAGGTGGAGGTTTTATTGAGAGATTTGGTTAAGGGTTTAGAGAGGGGTGGACTGTGGCTTTTCTGGGTTGGGGACTCGGGTTTTTATAAATCTCTCTCAGTTTGTTTTGTTGTCGTCGTCTCTTTTGTTCCTTCACACGTACAGCTCAGATGGGTTTTAATAAGCAATGGTTCCAAGATTGGATGATATCAGGATGGTTCAAAATGCCAACTCAATGGGTTTGGTCCAATCTTGTGTAGACGCCTGTCCCAGGCCAATCGTCACATTGTCACTCATTTCGCCGGTGAACTTTAACCGTCTTTAGTTAATTTGAAATCATCGTCTTCATCCACCTGATACTACTCAACTCATTAATGTCATATATATACTACTCCCATAGAAACATTTCGCATCAGTCCACCATCTTCTGCTTCCGTAGTCATGGACCATACCTCCAGTGCTCGAACCTCGCAAACAAACCGCCACGACCAAAACAAGCCCCCGCCAAAGGTCACCCTCCGACCGTTCGAGCCCTCGGACATCGATGCCTTCATGGCGTGGGCATCGGACCCTCGGGTGTTCCGCTTCCACCGCCGCGGCCCTTACGCCACCCGAGAAGATGTCCTGCAGTTCATCACGGACTGCATCATGTCGCATCCCTGGCGCCGCGCCATCTGCGTCAACGAAGATGCTCCCCTCGTAGTCGGTTCGATCTCGATCAATCCCATGCCCCCCGATTGTGGTACCGACGAGTAGTTCAAGGCCTCTGTTGGGTACAGTATGGCCTACAGCCACTGGGGCCGTGGCATAATGACGGCTGCGCTGAAGGAGGCAGTGTCGGTTGTGTTCCGGGAGTGGCCATGGCTGCGGCGGCTGGAGGCGGTGGCGGAGGTGGCGAATCCGGCATCACAAAGGGTGTTGGAGAAGGCGGGATTCAAGAAGGAAGGGGTGTTGAGGAAGTATATTATGCTAAAGGGGGAGACTAGAGACGTGGTCATGTTTGGCCTTTTAGCCGACGAAGTCGAGATGATGGACGAATCCTAGGAAGTATTTGGGTTAAATTGTAGTCTTATGGTTAATTTGAATTTGCTAAGCTTAATTTGAGTTCTGTATTGTTTTCAGATGCCTCCTGATCAAAGAATCTGGACGACTATAAATGCTTGAAATTTGGGTTTGCTTTGTGTCTGTTCAATACGTCAAATTTGGCAGGTCTCTCTCTCTCTCTCTCTCTCTCTCTCTCTCTCTCCCCGTCACCTTCATCGACCGCAAGCCCCTCCTCGACTACCTCCTCGGCCGCTCCGCCTCCTCAGAGTCCCTCGTCGTCCTTNTCTCTCTCTCTCTCTCTCTCTCTCTCTCTCTCTCTCTCTCTCTCTCTCTCTCTCACACACACACACACACTATATATATATATATATATTGTTCACACTCTTAATGTTAAAATCACAATTGTGATTTTATGATAAAATAAATTTTCAAATATTTTTTTACAAAATTATAAGTTGACTTATAAGTTATCCCAAAGCTTCTTGCATAGTCAGTACAAAATTTATATTTCTCTTTTCAAATTATTAATTTCTACTAATTGTAAATCATTTTAATTCAATGACAAACGCCCAAATTTTCTGTTATTTTTTAGTTAAAATATAATTTATATATATGCAGCTGATGATTCTTACCGATTCTCAATTAGGGAAAAATTAATCTCATGATTTTATTATTAAGTGAATATTTTACTTCTTATAAAATATTGGCTCATTTTATTTTTTTGTCAAATCTTATTGATATATGATACAAGAGATAATCATTGTAATACTTTAAACTTAGAAATTGTAAATATGTTGGTTAACTATTTTTCTTTCTAATCAGTATCATCTGTTTTTTTTTTGTTTCACATATAAGTAATATGTTTCTTTCTCTTGATAATGTTTAAATGTTCCTCAATATTTTTCGATACAATTTATAATTGTTTTGTATTATGATCAATTTAATACAAGTTGTTTATTGGTATATGATATCTTTTTAAAGAATTATACTTCATATTTAAAACTTAATGAAAATTACTATTAGAGATGATTAATTATATTGTTAGTTAGTTAACGTAATATATTTTTTTATTATATATTATAAAGTTATATATGAACCCAACTCTGCGAGTAATTCCCATCCAATGTAGCCGATGCAACTCTTAACTCTTAGCCAATACTTGTTGACCATTAGGGGCTTGTTTTAAATCAGTGGATTGGTCGATAAAGCATCTTAAGAGTCATACAAATTTTCATGTTCCATCTGTTAAAATCCTCGTAGTAAACAAAGTAAACCGCAACAGCAACTCTGCAAATTGTTGTTTATTTGCAAGCTTGATTTTACACTTCAAGTAGGCAAGTGTGGTACCCTTTGTTTCTTTTCAACTTTAGAAGGATTTAAAGGTCACTATGAAAAAACTTTCAAAGTGTTTTCTCATGGATAATAAGATCGAAAGAATATATCCATCAAACTTGGCCCCTACAAAGATAAGTCATAAGAGGTGTACAATTAGAGTAAAGGTAGTAAGTTTTTTTTTTTCATTTGTCACTATAGTTTTCGAAATTATATATCTAGTTATGGCGGACAAAGCTCTTAACGCAAATTTTTTTTTTTTCGTACAAAAAATTTTAATTCAAGC